>SJYW01002245.1:520337-534992 GCA_006410735.1 Raphicerus campestris | reverse complement strand
CTATCAATATTCTGTCTATCAAAGCTTTAGTCTTTAATTGGTGAAAGCAAGGACCGAAGGAAGGAAGCAGCAGTACCAGATATTCATTGGTGACCTGGGCCAAAAAGACGACTAGCAACATTTGCCAGAATAGAAGCACAGAAAAAGAAAGGTGTCAACAGCCAAAAAAAGGGAACTCCAGCAATTAGGCCTCAACATCAGACAGATATAAGGCAATAAATGAGAAAATATTTCAGCATGCATATGGAGGAAATAATTTGGAAAAGTTTGGTGACTGGTATCGTGTAGACATACAAACAGATGTATAATTAGGACTGGGCTTCCCAGGTGACAAAGAATCCTAGTGACAAAAAAATCCGCCTGCCAGTGCAACAGACATAAGAGGCACAGGTTCGATCCACTGGAGCAGGTCATGGCAACTGACTCCAGTGTTTTTGTCTGGAGAATCCCTATGGACAGAGGAGCCTGGGAGGCTACAGTCCATAAGGGTCTCAAAGAGTCAGACATGACTGAAGTGACTTAGCACAGCAGAGCAAATAATCAGAATCAGAGAGGTTCACTAGTGGAAAGAGAATCTAGAATACAGTCATGCATTCAATCCTTTGGAAGATATTGATGCCAACTAAGACACGGAACTCAATGTGTGGTCCAAACTCTGAGTATCAAGAAAGGAACACTCTGAGTTATTAAAGCTGAACACACAATGAGAGTTGTTATGATGCAAAATAAAAGGAATCAAGGACTGAAACCGGTGCAGAAAGGACTAGCAGCCACTAATTCAATAATAAGTGACGAGGCTGTGGATCCACCGATTTCATATTTTCCTATAGACCAATATGTATCACTTTTTGCAATGGATTTAGCCTATAAATATGGATTTGAGGTTTTGTGTGTAGATTTCCATGTGAGTCATGAAAGCTCTTATGTCAAAAAGAGATGTCTCAAAATAAAACATTCTGAGAAAACAGGCTTTATTATGAAGCCATCAAACAGTCTCTGTGTTCACAAAGTAATTGATGAGATGCTCACACATGAAAGCCATAACTTTTTCCTTCAGAATGTTATCCTATACATAAAGTATATATGAATAATAAAAAAAAAACTAGATATAATCAATTTTATATAAATATATATACACACAATAATGGGCTTCCCAGATGGTGCTAGTGGTAAAGAACTTGCCTGTCAATGCAGGAGACATAAGAGGTGTGGGTTTGATCCCTGGGTTGGGAAGATCTCCTGGAAGAGAGCAAGAAGAATCCCATGGATCTGACTGAAGTGACTTATCACACACGCATGCACTCATATTTCCATCAACTTATGAATAAACCCACAAAACCTGTGTCTCCATGAGAGGAGTGTGTGGACAAAAATAAAAGGGATGTTTTTAAAAGATGTGACTCTAAATGTGCAACTGTCAGTTTTCAAGTGCCCAAGACATAAGACTATGCTGTTTCAAGAACAATAATGAACAATGTTGCTTTTATTCTCTTCTGTTTTCTTTTCTCTAAAAAGCAGGGAAGCTTATAAAACTATTTAGAAAGTTTTCTAGACAACATGATAACATATGCAAGCTTCAATAATATAAAAAAGCCACTTGGATGCAATAGGTTATGGGAGGCAAATAGAGCTCTAGAGGTAAATAGCACAATGAATGAAAGATCAAGTCAGCATTGAAAACACAGAAGTGGCATCCCTTAGCAAGATTCCTCTACTGGCCTTTCTGAACTAAGAATAAATACTAAAACAGGGTCTGACAACTCCTGATCCTGCTGTCTTCCTTCAGATTCCAGCTGAGTGATTGAAAGGCTAGACATCTACTTTGTAGAGGCTACTGCTCAAGAGAGGTTCACTTAAGTCTTGAATATTGGAAGTTTTATCTGCTTATTTGATGATTGGAATTTTCTGCCCATTATTGATCTCTGCCACTCTTACAATAAAGTAGACCATATTTTTTTAGCCATTAACAAGTATATACTGTCCAAAACCTGTCATGAGCTTTGCAGCATTTCCTCAGCTGTTCAGTTCAGTCGCTCAGTCATGTCCAATTCTTTGTGACCCCATAAACTGCAGCACACTAGGCCTCCCTGTCCATCACTAACTCCTGGAGCCTAACTCTATGTTCATTGAGTCAGTGATGCCATCCAACCAGCGGTAGCACTGCCTAGTAAGGGATCATGTATCAAGGTACTTTCTGTTCATCTGCCATAATAGAAATTTACCATTGATTACATTCTTCCCACTCCTACTTATCAGATAGTTACCCCTTCTCCATTACTTTGAAAAAATGGGACATTCAGGGTAATTTTCTTTAATGTCTTTGTATCTATCAAATAGGTGTGTTCTATGGTCTTTGATACTAATATTTTTTTAGAGTACACATATTTACCTGTTTGAGGAAACAAACTAGGAAAACTGTATAATTTCATAAAGGAATCTCGGTATTGATATACTGAAGTTGTCAAAGCACTTAAAATCATCCCTGTATCTAAAGTATAGAAAGAAAAGATGATCCAAGTGCTCAATATCAATGAATTATCAGATGTTTTCCTATGTACTTATGTACATTGTCTCATTTAACACTTATAGGCACAGGATTTTGCTATTTACAACTGAAGAAGCTGCATTGCACTGGTGTTATAATTAAATAGTTCAAAAGACCGGTTTAAGATGCCAGTTCCTGGGTCTTTAAAGCCTACAAAGTATTTTCAATTATATCAACATTAATGTCTATAGTCATGGAATATATATTTGCTTGGAAATATATAGTAATAATGACCATAACAATAGCACAAAATCCAAACAGCTAAAAATTATCACTATTTAATGTGTCATGGGGCCTTTTAAAAAATGATCTTGTTTAATCATCAAAACAACTCTGATAAGATGTCTTATTCTTCTGTTTTAAAAGAAAAATAAAAAGAAGAAACAATGAGAAAGCAAGTAATTTGCTCATTTGGGCAAATTCTAGCGATGGGCAGGTATTTAACCCTATGTCTGATTCCAAAGTTCATGGTCATAACAGCTGTGCCAAGTACTTAACTATAGTAAGTGTTTGCACATTCATTATTTTATTTGCACCTGTAAAACTTTATGAGAGGGGTAGAGCCAGCATCCACTCACTTTACAGGCAGTGAAATGGAAGTTCTGACTTACAGGAAGCTGATAAGTAGCAGAGCAATGTCTCAAGCTCAGAACTTCTGATTCTAGCACACCTCCCTGCTACAAGAAGTCACATGATACTTGTGTAATACAGAGAACACAGCATGTGCTCTCTTTGATAGACTGATTTCCATGTTCTGTTCCACAGCTTGTATACTTGAGGCATACTGGGCATCATAAAGAGAAGGATATAGCAATGGTGAAGTTGTCTTTTCATCTTCCTGAAAATGGTTTCTCAGCCAGTCAAATCAGCCTAAAAAAAGGTGCCTCACAATGTATTGCTAAGAGCAAAAGAGCTAAGGTGTGTGAATATCCACCTCCAACCTCAGTTTCACAAATTTTGTAGGCTTAATACTATTTACAATAAACAAAATACAGTTCTTATCCTCAAGCAACTTGTAATCTGGCTGTGGAGGTAAGAGTACCCCGTTTGCAGTAATAGAAAATAAAATAAACAGTGCATGATGTATATACAGATGTTTAGCAAAAATGGATTCTAAGTGAGAGATGGCATCAGCAGGCTGAATTAGGAAGAGATACTGAACTTGAGAGTCCCTTGGACTGCAAGGAGATCCAACCAGTCCATTCTGAAGGAGATCAACCCTGGGATTTCTTTGGAAGGAATGATGCTAAAGCTGAAACTCCAGTACTTTGGCCACCTCATGCGAAGAGTTGACTCATTGGAAAAGACTTTGATGCTGGGAGGGATTGGGGGCAGGAGGAGAAGGGGATGACAGAGGATGAGATGGCTGGATGGCATCACGAACTCAATGGACGTGAGTCTGAGTGAACTCCGAGAGATGGTGATGAACAGGGAGGCCTGGCGTGCTGCGATTCATGGGATCGCAAAGCGTCGGACACGACTGAGCGACTGAACTGAACTGAACTGAACTGAACTGATTCTTCAGGATTCAGCTCATCAGTAGTCAACAGGAATTCCAGGTGAAGTGAATTGTTTGACTCTCTGTGATCCCTGTGGTTTTCATAATTGGTTACCTTGGAAAAAACTCTCCAGACCACATTCCTCTATGGCTCTTCAAAAGTATTTTAGATGTAGACAGAGTAGCTAATATCTTCAGACTTGGTGACTTAAATTTTTGAGATCATTTTTCAGACCTATGCTAATCCATTGTAAAAATTCACAGACTTCTGGAAAGAGAAATACTACAAACTCTCACCTAACACTAATATCTTTGCATATATAAAATTCTCATTTTGTTATTCTGTTATGAGTTAACTGAAAGTCAAAGAGCAAGGGATATAAATGTTGAAAAGAAACAATGAAGGGATCCAGCAGAGGAAGATAACCCTGGCCAGCAGTTCTACTAAAGTATTTCTGACAGCTGGAGGGTATCCACAGGAAAGGGAACTTAAAAGTCTGTTGGTGGAAACACACATCTAATTTCCCAGCTTATTATTTTAATCCTATCAACTCGTCCCAGAAGAAGTAGTATTTGCTCAGGAAACATGTAGAAAATGAAGGATAGGAAACAATAGATGCAATCCTCATGACCCAAATGAAATCCTTGGCCATTTATCAATGTAATTTTTAAGTAATGACCATTATACAGTCCTTCTTTGACNTGGCCAGCAGTTCTACTAAAGTATTTCTGACAGCTGGAGGGTATCCACAGGAAAGGGAACTTAAAAGTCTGTTGGTGGAAATGCACATCTAATTTCCCAGCTTATTATTTTAATCCTATCAACTCGTCTCAGAAGAAGTAGTATTTGCTCAGGAAACCTGTAGAAAATGAAGAATAGGAAACAATAGATGCAATCCGCATGACCCAAATGAAATCCTTGGCCATTTATCAATGTAATTTTCAAGTAATGACCATTGTACAGTCCTTCTTTGACTTGACCTAGATAAAAACAAAGTACATATGGATGAGATTGCTAACATATTGAAAAAAAGAGCTCAGTTTCTCCTAAGGCATCATGACCATAGAAGATGTTGGTACCTAGGGCTCCTGTCACCTCAGCACTTCATGACTTCCGAGTAAGCTGACCAGATGTGAACTAAAGGCACCAGCAACTATTTGATTCAGGGCTTTCTCTCCCTTGCAAGTGCCCACTCAGTCCTGTCAACAGGGTATATGTGAATTAATATTTCTTGTGTGACATCCTTAAGAAAGGGCTGATGGGAATATGTGAATAAATACTCTGGTTATAACCTTGCATGGAATACCTCTGACAGACTCTCTTTAAATTAACTCCCAGTATTTCCAGGCTGAGGACAAGCCAGCTTCCTAAAGTAATAACATGCTTTTTTAAAAAATTTGTTTTAATCGAAAGTGTTGATTTATAATATTATGTTAATTTCTGCTGTACAGGAAAGTGATTCAGTTATACATTTCATATATGTGTGTGTGTGTGTGTGTGTGTGTGTGTGTGTGTGTACACATATATATAATCAATATGCTGAGATAAACCTTACAGTCTTTTCCATTATGGTTTATCTCAGGATATTGAATATAGCTCCATGTACTATACAATAGGACCTTGTTGTTCACCCATTCTATATGTAATAATATGCATCTACTATTCTCAATCCATCCCTCAAATATGCTTAATACCTCATTTACAGGTTTCTCCTCCATTCCTGCTTTACTTCTCCATTTGCTTAAAAGAGTTCCCTGGGATCACCTCTCAAGCAAGCCATTTGCATTGGAATCATCGTGTCAGAAAATAATCCTACCCTTTATAGAATTTCACATGACATAGGTGAAATGTGCATCACTGGACCCTCTTCAAGTCCTGTCAGTTATATTGCAAAAGGTAATAACATGTATTCATAATAGTTCACAGTTAAAAAAATTTTAAAGCCACTTTAAATAACACTTCATTTTTATCCAAAGAAGCCTAGTAAAGAGCCCATTAATAGTAATGCTTTGCTCTTGTGCATAATTTTTCACTTTTTAGAGCACTTTCCCATATTTAATCATATTTGATCCTCATGACAACCCTGTACAAAATGTAGGGCAAATGTTAGCTTGAGGGACAATGTAGCGTGGTGGTGCAAAGAGTTCTCTGAACTGAGAGTCTAGAGACCTGATTCTGTCAGTAATTAGCAGCCCATCCACAGTCAAGGCCTTAACCCTCTCTGGGCCTTGGCGTCCTCATCATGGCACAGGTTTGGTCTAAGATCATTGCAACTATTACCATTCTACAAGAAACAGAATACAGAGATGGAGTGTAGGGTATGTGAGTGAAGGATAGCTTCCAACAGGGGCAGATAGCAGTTAGCAGAAGCAAAACTAGGATTAAAGACAATATCTAATAACTCTAGAGAAAGGACACATTAAGTAGCAAATGATATGGAGTATTGGTGAAAAGCCTTTAATATCAGTTGTTGAGAGGGCATTTTCATATATCTTAAAGAAAAAAAAATCTAGCAAGTATGTTTTATTCCTAACATATGGATTAGGAACTTTAAATTTCAAGTGTTCATGTCACTTGTCCTAGGTCACAAGCTCACTCTCAATGGAGTTCCTGATATATATACCCCATTTTTATTATTCTAAAGTGTTCTTTTCTGTTAAACAAGCATTTTGGTTCTGTTTTACCCAGCACATCTCCTAGAGCAGGAAGAACATTATGACAAATTACGAGATTGATATGTATGATTTCAAAGCAATTCCATCTCTGATTATATTTCCTCGTCTATAAAATGGACATAATTATTCCCTTAGGGTGTCTGAGAGGAGTAAAAGTGATGAAGAATTCAGTCTTCAGATTATGATTTTTGCTGATTAGATGTTATTCTTCTTCCCAACTCCCTATCAGTTTTTCCACCAAACCAGCAAACCCAGCTTTCTACAAAGCCTGCACTGGTAGTTTCATACAGCTGGAATTTGCCTCTTTCCTGTGTTGACACATGAGTGAGGTTGGGAGGTGGAGTGCCACATGGAAACATTAATATCTTATGACTTATCTTTTCTTGTTCTATTCTTGTCCTGATTCCAGCCTATTAGATGTATGAAATTAACTAGTCTGCATGGCCTACACTTCTCAACCTTTTTATCCATGAACTTCACTGTGTCTACCCATATGCATATGTATATAGGAAGTGGGCATGAAGGAGATGATCTCATTCCTTAGAATTTTCAGATCTTGTTAGTGAGTGATTCATAATTAGTAGACTATGACTGTACCATGAGGCTTGGAAGACATGTTGCTTATACTAGGGAAATTACATAATAATTATATTTTAGCTTAAATAACATCAGAAAAAAGTTTAATTGACTTTTAATTAATAGTTGAAAGATTAATCAATCAATAATTTTAGCAATGGTTATAGGGTATAATTGAGCTTAATTGGAGGGGACTGATTAATGATTAAAATAAACCTTTCAGATTCCTTGTCTTGAAAATATTAAAAAATGATGGATTTTGGCTCATAGAACTAAAAAGAAATGCCAGGATTGTAGATTATGGGTCCTTGGTAACTAGGCCATGAAAAGGAAAACACATAATTGAAATAAAAGAAATTATTCTATTGTTCAGCCTGTACATCATTATGTTGCTAATTTGCACAAGTTTGAGATTAATAGAGAAAAATATGCATCTGAGGAAGTCTATAGGAAAAGGGGGAAAACAAAGAAATTTCTTGAGACAGATTTCTTTGGAAACTAATTTCTCAGGGGTGCTCTTTCCATCTCTAAGGGTAAAATGGTTGTATGAATTCAAATGACATTCTTATCAGAGCTTCATAGGAATAGATTCAATAGAGATCAGATATCTCAAGGAGACAGTCCCTGTTTATAAGATGGCAAAGACTTCTCTCACTTCTACCTGATCTGTTCTAATCAAATCCAAATGGCAGATGGGACCAATATCAATTCTACCTGAAGATAGTTCAATTCTCTTTGGAGAACAGGTAGGTGTCTCATTTTAGGGTCATTCAACTGATGAGGGTGAGTCCCTCAGTGCACAGCACAGATGGAGATATTCAAGCTCAGGTTGGCATGAATGGTCATTTCTCAGAGTAGATGGACTTGCACACCTTTCACAGGAGACAGGCCAAATATAGTCTCAACACCTCAATACAAACAAGATGAATCATATAGGAAGACAACCTCACAGGCTATTATTGAAAGTCTTTCAGTCCATCAGAAAATTGATTTTTTCTTTTTTCTCTTTTTTTTTTTTTACAAATGGGGGCTTGGCTACTCCCACATTTGCCAGTGACTTATACCCATTTCCTCTTACTCCCTCTTTGACTTATAGGTGTCCTCTCAACCTAAATGCAACTCCAGTCGTTGCAAGGATTCTGCATGTGAAAAATATTTAACTAAGAAGCTCATGAACATAATAAAAATGCTTATTTTATTATTCACTCTATCTGTCCAAGCATATACTGCTCACTGTAGGAGACAAAAGTTAAGAAAAGATTGCATATCTCTGTCCTTAACTTCCATAAAGTTAATATACACTATTGACTGAGAGTGCAATATAGTGCTAGAGCAATGGAATTAAGGTCCAGAACTAATTCACTTACATTTTTTGTTTGATTTCTGATAAGTTACCTACGTTGAGCACCTAATGTGAAGAACTGACTTATTGGAAAAGACCCTGATACTAGGAAACATTGAAGGCAGGAGGAGAAGGGGACGACAGAAGATGAGATGGTTGTATGGCATCACCAACTCGATGGACATAAGTTTGAGCAAGCTCTGGGGGTTGGTGATGGACAGGGAAGCCTGGCATTCTGCAGTCCCTGGTGTCATAAAGAGTCAGACACAACTGAGTGACTAAATTCAACTGAACTGAAGTTACCTAAACTATCTTTTCTTCAGTTACTGTATCTCTTAAAAAAGCTTATTCTGATTTTTCCAGAGCTCGACATCTCATTGCAAATTTGACACTTATTATCTGCAGCTAATTTAGGCTTTACAAATTAAGAGCACTGACCCTCATGAGTCTGCCTTCAATTCAGACACTGATTAAAAACTCTGGAATTCTTAGACTACCCAAATTTTGATCAACTGGATTTGGCAGTTCCCACCTCCACCTTGGGTTTGATAACTCAATAGTACAATTCATAGAACTCAGAAAATTGCTATTACTTATGATAATAATTTTATCATGAAGGATAAAATAAGAACAAGTTAAAAGAAGACACATATACAATGAGATCAAGGTTGGACTTGAATATGGAATTTTCATGTCCTCTTGCCAAAGAATCAGGGTGCATCTCTCTCCTAACATGTGTGCTCACAAATCAGGAAGCCCACCTAAGATTCAGCATCCAGAATCTTTATTGATATTGCCTTATATAGGCATGATTGATTTAATAATTGTCCGTGTGACTGAACTCAAATTTCAACTATGTTTCCTTGTTTAGAGGTTGAAAATTTGGGTTGATGTCACATGGATTAAAGCCCCAACACTCTAATAACATGGCTGGTTTGTTCAGCATGGTCAGTTATAATCTTGAAACTTTGTAGAAGCCATTCATGGGTTACCTTTTGAACATAAACTCAGGTATGGCCCCCAGGTCACACCATGAATAGCAAAGACACAATTATCTCAGTAGCTGTTAGAGTCAAAGAAAGGGCTGTAGAAATAATTCAGATGTAAATTTTAGCATGAACAAAGTGTCAGGTATGGAAGAACAGGGCATTTTCTGGGAACAGTGAATGGAGTGTCAATATCAGCATGTGAGATACTTAGGATAAAACACTGAGAACCCCATCATATTGAGAAATGCACAGCAGGATTGAGTAGGGGGAGGAGGCTGCTGATTACATCCTTGTTTTAGAAATTCAGTACCACCCTTAGTCTGGTTGATTGTTTGCACAGGAGAAACCACATTTATAGAGTCTAAGAAGCATTTTGCTTCCTTGGTAGCTCAGTTGGTAAAGAATCAACCTGCAATGCAAGAGACCCAGATGTAATTCCTGGGTTGGGAAGATCCACTGGAAAAGAGATAGGGTACCTACTCCAGTATGCTTGTGCTTCTCTGTTGGTTCAGATAGTAAAGATTCCTCCTGCAATGCAGGAGACCTGGGTTTGATTCCTGAGTTGGGAAGATCTCCTGGAGAAGGGAATAGCTACCAACTCCAGTATTCTGGCTGGGAGAATTCCACGGACAGTGGAGCCTAGCAGGCTACAGTCCATTGGGTTGCAGAGGTGGGCATGACTGAGCAACTTTCATTTCACTTTCACAAGAAGCATTTCAGGGAGTTACTAGTAACCAATGAAGCTTATTGAGTGAGTTCTATGTGACATGCTATTATTGTTGCTCCTGTTCAATCACTAAGTTGTGTCTGACTCTTCATGACCCCATGAACTGCAGCATGCCAGGCCTCCCTGTCCATCACCATCTCCAGAGTTTGCCCAAATTTGTGTCCATNTAATTATATTTTAGCTTAAATAACATCAGAAAAAAGTTTAATTGACTTTTAATTAATAGTTGAAAGATTAATCAATCAATAATTTTAGCAATGGTTATAGGGTATAATTGAGCTTAATTGGAGGGGACTGATTAATGATTAAAATAAACCTTTCAGATTCCTTGTCTTGAAAATATTAAAAAATGATGGATTTTGGCTCATAGAACTAAAAAGAAATGCCAGGATTGTAGATTATGGGTCCTTGGTAACTAGGCCATGAAAAGGAAAACACATAATTGAAATAAAAGAAATTATTCTATTGTTCAGCCTGTACATCATTATGTTGCTAATTTGCACAAGTTTGAGATTAATAGAGAAAAATATGCATCTGAGGAAGTCTATAGGAAAAGGGGGAAAACAAAGAAATTTCTTGAGACAGATTTCTTTGGAAACTAATTTCTCAGGGGTGCTCTTTCCATCTCTAAGGGTAAAATGGTTGTATGAATTCAAATGACATTCTTATCAGAGCTTCATAGGAATAGATTCAATAGAGATCAGATATCTCAAGGAGACAGTCCCTGTTTATAAGATGGCAAAGACTTCTCTCACTTCTACCTGATCTGTTCTAATCAAATCCAAATGGCAGATGGGACCAATATCAATTCTACCTGAAGATAGTTCAATTCTCTTTGGAGAACAGGTAGGTGTCTCATTTTAGGGTCATTCAACTGATGAGGGTGAGTCCCTCAGTGCACAGCACAGATGGAGATATTCAAGCTCAGGTTGGCATGAATGGTCATTTCTCAGAGTAGATGGACTTGCACACCTTTCACAGGAGACAGGCCAAATATAGTCTCAACACCTCAATACAAACAAGATGAATCATATAGGAAGACAACCTCACAGGCTATTATTGAAAGTCTTTCAGTCCATCAGAAAATTGATTTTTTCTTTTTTCTCTTTTTTTTTTTTTACAAATGGGGGCTTGGCTACTCCCACATTTGCCAGTGACTTATACCCATTTCCTCTTACTCCCTCTTTGACTTATAGGTGTCCTCTCAACCTAAATGCAATTCCAGTCGTTGCAAGGATTCTGCATGTGAAAAATATTTAACTAAGAAGCTCATGAACATAATAAAAATGCTTATTTTATTATTCACTCTATCTGTCCAAGCATATACTGCTCACTGTAGGAGACAAAAGTTAAGAAAAGATTGCATATCTCTGTCCTTAACTTCCATAAAGTTAATATACACTATTGACTGAGAGTGCAATATAGTGCTAGAGCAATGGAATTAAGGTCCAGAACTAATTCACTTACATTTTTTGTTTGATTTCTGATAAGTTACCTACGTTGAGCACCTAATGTGAAGAACTGACTTATTGGAAAAGACCCTGATACTAGGAAACATTGAAGGCAGGAGGAGAAGGGGACGACAGAAGATGAGATGGTTGTATGGCATCACCAACTCGATGGACATAAGTTTGAGCAAGCTCTGGGGGTTGGTGATGGACAGGGAAGCCTGGCATTCTGCAGTCCCTGGTGTCATAAAGAGTCAGACACAACTGAGTGACTAAATTCAACTGAACTGAAGTTACCTAAACTATCTTTTCTTCAGTTACTGTACCTCTTAAAAAAGCTTATTCTGATTTTTCCAGAGCTCGACATCTCATTGCAAATTTGACACTTATTATCTGGAGCTAATTTAGGCTTTACAAATTAAGAGCACTGACCCTCATGAGTCTGCCTTCAATTCAGACACTGATTAAAAACTCTGGAATTCTTAGACTACCCAAATTTTGATCAACTGGATTTGGCAGTTCCCACCTCCACCTTGGGTTTGATAACTCAATAGTACAATTCATAGAACTCAGAAAATTGCTATTACTTATGATAATAATTTTATCATGAAGGATAAAATAAGAACAAGTTAAAAGAAGACACATATACAATGAGATCAAGGTTGGACTTGAATATGGAATTTTCATGTCCTCTTGCCAAAGAATCAGGGTGCATCTCTCTCCTAACATATGTGCTCACAAATCAGGAAGCCCACCTAAGATTCAGCATCCAGAATCTTTATTGATATTGCCTTATATAGGCATGATTGATTTAATAATTGTCCGTGTGACTGAACTCAAATTTCAACTATGTTTCCTTGTTTAGAGGTTGAAAATTTGGGTTGATGTCACATGGATTAAAGCCCCAACACTCTAATAACATGGCTGGTTTGTTCAGCATGGTCAATTATAATCTTGAAACTTTGTAGAAGCCATTCATGGGTTACCTTTTGAACATAAACTCAGGTATGGCCCCCAGGTCACACCATGAATAGCAAAGACACAATTATCTCAGTAGCTGTTAGAGTCAAAGAAAGGGCTGTAGAAATAATTCAGATGTAAATTTTAGCATGAACAAAGTGTCAGGTATGGAAGAACAGGGCATTTTCTGGGAACAGTGAATGGAGTGTCAATATCAGCATGTGAGATACTTAGGATAAAACACTGAGAACCCCATCATATTGAGAAATGCACAGCAGGATTGAGTAGGGGGAGGAGGCTGCTGATTACATCCTTGTTTTAGAAATTCAGTACCACCCTTAGTCTGGTTGATTGTTTGCACAGGAGAAACCACATTTATAGAGTCTAAGAAGCATTTTGCTTCCTTGGTAGCTCAGTTGGTAAAGAATCAACCTGCAATGCAAGAGACCCAGATGTAATTCCTGGGTCGGGAAGATCCACTGGAAAAGAGATAGGGTACCTACTTCAGTATGCTTGTGCTTCTCTGTTGGTTCAGATAGTAAAGATTCCTCCTGCAATGCAGGAGACCTGGGTTTGATTCCTGAGTTGGGAAGATCTCCTGGAGAAGGGAATAGCTACCAACTCCAGTATTCTGGCTGGGAGAATTCCACGGACAGTGGAGCCTAGCAGGCTACAGTCCATTGGGTTGCAGAGGTGGGCATGACTGAGCAACTTTCATTTCACTTTCACAAGAAGCATTTCAGGGAGTTACTAGTAACCAATGAAGCTTATTGAGTGAGTTCTATGTGACATGCTATTATTGTTGCTCCTGTTCAATCACTAAGTTGTGTCTGACTCTTCATGACCCCATGAACTGCAGCATGCCAGGCCTCCCTGTCCATCACCATCTCCAGAGTTTGCCCAAATTTGTGTCCATTGAATCAGTGATGCCATCCTACTACATGATTCTTTGCTGTCCTTTTCACCTCCTGCCTTCAATCTTTCTCAGCATCAGGATCTTTTCCAATAAGTCAGCTGTTAGCATCGGTGGCCAAAGTATTGGAACTTCAGATTCAGAATCAATCCTTCTAATGACTATTCAGGGTTGATTTCCCTTAGGATTGACTGATTTGATATCCTTGCTATCCAAGGGACTCTTGAGTCTTCTCCAGCACCATAATTCAAAAGCATTAATTCTTCGAAGTTCAGCCCTCTTTATGGTCCAACTCTCACATCCATACTTGACTACTGGAAAGATAATAGCTTTAACTATACAGATCTTTGTCAGCAAAGTGATGTCTTTGCATTTTAATACACTGTCTAGGTATGTCATAGCCTTCCTTCCAAGAAGCATGTGTCTTCTAATTTCACGGCTTCCGTCATCATCCACAGTGATTTTGGAGCCCAAGAAGATAAAACGTGTCACTACTTCCCTTCTGTCCCATTCTGAAAGCCTAATAAATACATTAATATATCACCAAGACAGTATTATAAAGTAAAGATTCTTGTTATCTGTGTTTCATAAACAAGGAAGATGGGAACCCAGGGACTTAAATGAATTGAGAAAAGTTGTACCAGGCCACTTGATTCCAGATTTATGTTTTTTAATCACCACAAGTGGCCTAAGATCCAAGCAAACAAAATATAGAGAATGGAGAGATCTGTGCTTGACTGAGAAAAATTTCAAAGTAATGATCCCCTGTTTTTTTGAGGTTGAGTAAATGGTGATGCTAAAGGGAAAGGAGTAGAAGAGAAGATAAAGGGTATGGCTTTAACTTGTGCATTTTTGGTTTCAGTAGAATGTGTATAGACATGTAAGGGTCATTAACTTTCAATGAAAGTTGAAACCATGGAAATTCGTGAAGAAACAAGAAAGAACATGAGGTCGTGTGTGTCTCTGAGACCCTGTGGAAAG
>SJYW01002245.1:491283-518406 GCA_006410735.1 Raphicerus campestris | reverse complement strand
TTGCAGAGGTGGGCATGACTGAGCAACTTTCATTTCACTTTCACAAGAAGCATTTCAGGGAGTTACTAGTAACCAATGAAGCTTATTGAGTGAGTTCTATGTGACATGCTATTATTGTTGCTCCTGTTCAATCACTAAGTTGTGTCTGACTCTTCATGACCCCATGAACTGCAGCATGCCAGGCCTCCCTGTCCATCACCATCTCCAGAGTTTGCCCAAATTTGTGTCCATCGAATCAGTGATGCCATCTTACTACATGATTCTTTGCTGTCCTTTTCGCCTCCTGCCTACAATCTTTCTCAGCATCAGGATCTTTTCCAATAAGTCAGCTGTTAGCATCGGTGGCCAAAGTATTGGAACTTCAGATTCAGAATCAATCCTTCTAATGACTATTCAGGGTTGATTTCCCTTAGGATTGACTGATTTGATATCCTTGCTATCCAAGGGACTCTTGAGTCTTCTCCAGCACCATAATTCAAAAGCATTAATTCTTCGAAGTTCAGCCCTCTTTATGGTCCAACTCTCACATCCATACTTGACTACTGGAAAGATAATAGCTTTAACTATACAGATCTTTGTCAGCAAAGTGATGTCTTTGCATTTTAATACACTGTCTAGGTTTGTCATAGCCTTCCTTCCAAGAAGCATGTGTCTTCTAATTTCATGGCTTCCGTCATCATCCCCAGTGATTTTGGAGCCCAAGAAGATAAAACGTGTCACTACTTCCCTTCTGTCCCATTCTGAAAGCCTAATAAATACATTAATATATCACCAAGACAGTATTATAAAGTAAAGATTCTTGTTATCTGTGTTTCATAAACAAGGAAGATGGGAACCCAGGGACTTAAATGAATTGAGAAAAGTTGTACCAGGCCACTTGATTCCAGATTTATGTTTTTTAATCACCACAAGTGGCCTAAGATCCAAGCAAACAAAATATAGAGAATGGAGAGATCTGTGCTTGACTGAGAAAAATTTCAAAGTAATGATCCCCTGTTTTTTTGAGGTTGAGTAAATGGTGATGCTAAAGGGAAAGGAGTAGAAGAGAAGATAAAGGGTATGGCTTTAACTTGTGCATTTTTGGTTTCAGTAGAATGTGTATAGACATGTAAGGGTCATTAACTTTCAATGAAAGTTGAAACCATGGAAATTCGTGAAGAAACAAGAAAGAACATGAGGTCGTGTGTGTCTCTGAGACCCTGTGGAAAGTAGTCCACCAGGCTCCTCCATCTATGGAATTTTCTAGGCAGGAATACTGGAATGGGTTGCCATTCCTCCTCCAGGGTATTTTCTGGATCCAGGGATCAAACCCAAGTCTCCCACACTGCAGGCAGATGTTTTACTGACTGAGCCATGAATTTCCCAAGAAAAAGAATGCTTCACAAAAGAACAAGAGAGGTAAACTACATGAAGAGTTTTACATCATAAAGAATGTGCAGAGCCAATAATTTGTACATCCCCTATAATTATGAGTATAATTCCTTTCCGACTGAGGTTGCACTGGTTAAGTTGATTGATATATGCTCTCACTGCATTGTAGAGTTTTGACAACTACTTCTTACAAAGTTCACCACACAAATGAGACTAAAAGTCCATGGCCAAAGTCCTAGGACTGTTGGGAGACATTTAATTACCTTAAAAATTTCTATAACCTGGGGAGGATAATGATTAATGGGGTAATCAGATTGAAGGTGTGGAATTCTAAATAGTAGACTGTCACTTAGAGTGTTTTGTTACTCCATTGCAGATGATAAAGCCTGAGTGCATAAATGATGACCGAAGCATTCATAAATCAATAATTGATAAAATATACTCATGTATAGCTAAGTAGATTCTGTCTGATAGGTTGACTAAACTGATTACAGTATACTGCAGGATTTAGAGGAATTATGGACAAGTTTTTATTCACCAAATAAAGCTAGTGCCAAGTATTGTTTTATAAAAGCGTTTTTCCTGGAAAGAAAAGAAGGAAAGAGGAGTACTTGGAAGGTGGGTTTAAAGTAGCAGATTGACCAGGAAGAGGGCTGTGATTTTGGAAACCTTGAGACAGAGGATACTATGGGAATTGCCAGACCAATAAGGGAATTTTAGATTATACTTCCTAGTACCTTCCCTACCTGGTGGCCTTTATGGTACCTTGGATAAAATTTTGGTACATTATTGGCATGTTGGCAAGTGTCACAATACAGGTGTTGTATAGGGCCAGACAGGCAGACTCTGAGAGTTCAAGGGAAGAGGAAAGGTATAATGTCACTGCTTTTAATCTTCTGCAGTGTGTGAAGACCATTTCTGTGTGTGTGCTCAGTCACTCCAATCATGTCCGACCCTATGCAACCCCAAAGGACATAGCCCAGCAGGCTCCCTTGTCTGTGGGATTTTCCAAGCAAGAATACTGGAGTGAGTTGCCATGCTCTTCTCCTGAGATACANGTGTGAAGACCATTTCTGTGTGTGTGCTCAGTCACTCCAATCATGTCCGACCCTATGCAACCCCAAAGGACATAGCCCAGCAGGCTCCCTTGTCTGTGGGATTTTCCAAGCAAGAATACTGGAGTGAGTTGCCATGCTCTTCTCCAGGGATCTTCTCAAACAAGGGTTCAGACCCACGTCTCCTTTGTCTCCTGTATCTCAGGCAGATTTTTTTACCACTGAGCCTCAGGGACGCCCTGGAGACCATTTATCGACTATGTTAAAATCACCCTTGAAAAAAGAAGTAATCATGTGACACATTTCCTGATTTATTCTTTCACTGTTGATATTTACATTCTATATGAGGTCTCCCCAACTAATCATACCACTGAAATGTCCTGTGTACTGAATCCTTGCAGTTGTCACAATTTTCATCACAAGGTCCTTGAACATTTATGTCTGAAGGACCCTTAAAGATCATACAAAAAAATACCATCTCCAAGTCTCAAAAGCTAAAGGAAAGACATGAAAAGGATTTCTCCAACTTCTTTTGTTAACCTGAAGATCCGGCTCTGTAATTAACATAGACAATCAGAAGAACGACATGGCATGACCTGAGCAGGGAACATGGGTGGTGCAAAATGGTTAGGCAGGAGTGCATGGAACATGGGAGGACATATGCTGTAGCAAGCAGAGTATGAAAGGATTGCAAGCATGCTAAGGAATTGAGTCTAGAAAGTTCTGGAGAGCATGCACAGGTACTAATTGGATAAAGCTTGGTCAGATACAAATTTTAGGAAGATAATTCTGAAGATGCTGGGAAATATGAGGTCAGAAGGACCAGTTATGAAGATAGTTAAATATTCTTGGTGAGTAAAATTAAGTTCTGAACTAAGAAAATGCACCATGCTTTTCACTATCAACTGCGTTAGATTACCTCTATTGTAAATATATTTTGTTTCTTGAGTTAGATTTTAAATTCATTCAAGACAAGGGCATGGTCTTCAGCTTAGCCCAGAATTTAGCATAGGATGGAAGTTAGCAGAAAATCATTCAATGTGCTTTGAATGAAATGAATGAAATGTGTGAGTATGTTCTAGTTTTGTGGTAGTCATATGATAAACAGTATTCAAATCTTTTCCTAACATACATGCATGCTCCAATATAAACTAAATTCAAAATATATAAGTCACTTAACTTGGGAGATCTTCAAATTCTTAAATTATAAAATATGAAAACTGTATTTAATATACTTTAAATTCCTTTCCAACTTTAATATTCTATCATTTTGGTTTTCACAAAGTTAAGCATGTAGTTATATTTACGCTCTCTATATGCCTGCTTAAACACTTCCCACTGGTTTACCACTGTGATATTATCAATCATGGCTTCTGCCCCCTTGCTGATTGCTGTTCAGGTGCCCTAACATTCAAAATGATTCATATTTTCTATATATTTCATTTTACTTGAGAATCCTACCTGACCTCATATTCCAAAAAAATGCATCCACACAAAGAACATATTTTTCATCTTTCAATTACTTACAACTTGAGAAGAAAAAATAATGTAATTGCCATTTATTTTTTGTAGTCTTTTAAATTTTCTTTCAATATATATTTGAGTCCTTCAGACAATCTGCAATGAGGAAAAGTGAGTTACAACAAAGTGTCTATTTCTATGCATGATTTGTAGATTTTGTAATTACTGTCATTTGTCAGAATCAACATGTTTCTTCCTGAACACTAGAGCTGAAAAACAGCAAATAAAAGGGAGACTTCAAAGGGAAGGGAGGAATATTTTTTTGTTACGGTGAATGGGCAAAATTAGAATGCTTCACACATCTTCTGCTGTTCATACTTCCTTCTTGTTGTGCACTTATAGAGAAAGAGTGGATCAATCTAGACATACCCCTTTTTCTCTGACATGTTGCTTTCCTGATTAAGTTGCTCAGATTGGAGACCAATGGAACTGGGGTTTCCTTATTAGTGGGAGATTGCCCATTTCGATTAAGAACTGATTAAAAAAGATAATCACTTTTGATAGTCACATATCTTAGGACAGTTCCTTGTGTTGATAGAATACTCCTGATTTTGATTCCTTTTGAATTACTTTTTTTTTGAATAATTAAAAAATTATCAGTGGGAATATCAAGTGTTATGCAACGTGATAGGTATGTGTTTATACATGATAGAAATTGAAAAAGAAAAATCATAATTGCAACTGGTTCTTTATAACAGATGAGATTCTGCTGTTGAAGAGGCTGGAAAATGAATGGTAACCTGACTGATACATCTCAGAGACAATATTTACTGCAGATGGAAGACATCAAGGAGGACAGGATTGGGCAAGTCACTTTCATTCTCTCAGCCTTTATTTTTCATAAATTTGGGAAAGACTCTTTCTAGCTGTTTCATATATATATATATGTTTAATGACTGTAGTAGGCAGAAAAAAAAGATGTCCATATTCTAATCCCCTGGAACCTATTATTATTATTAGATTACATGACAAAAGGGACTACAATTGCATAGATTTATGTTTGCTAACAGCTGACCTTGAGATAGGGAGGTTTTCCTGGATTCTCAGAGTAGGCCCAATGTAATACCAAGGGTCTTTACAAGTGGAAGAAGAATGCAAGAAAGAGCCAGAGGGATGGCAGCTTGAGAAGGACCTGACCTATGAAGAGAGAGAAACAAAAGCCAAGGGATGTGAGCAGCTTCTAGAAGCTGGAAAATGCAAGAAAGCATTCTTCCCTAGAGCCTCCAGAAAGAAACACAGCCCTGCTGACACTGATTCTAGGCCAATGAGACTCATTTCAGACTTCTGACCTCCAAATATCTAAGATATTAAAATCATGCTGTTTTTAAGCCACTAACTTGATGGTAAATTGTTACAGCTTCACCAAGAAATGTTAAAGAATCTATCATTTCAGATGTGTTGAAGCAAGTAATTTCAAAAACTAAATGAAAGAATTTGAAATGATTAATAACAGTTTTACTTACAAGAATATGCTTTATCACAATATAAGTAGATGATCATTTAATTATATAACTAAGGATCACCGTATCTGAAATTGTCTTTTTATTCAGCAACAGACAAGTTAACAATTCTTAAAAATGCCATTACTGTCATAGTGGGGAAAAATAGGCGCAAAAATCATTTCCTACAGTCAGGTGGTCCATTTCTAAAGAAGATACAATTAATTCATTTGCAGGTAAGTTAGCTATCTTATATATATATAGTTAATTTTCAAACTTTATAAGGTCACACATTAACCAAAGAATGACACAAAAAAACTTATAAGATACTAAATAAATAAGTCAATCTTGTTTTCCCATGGTTACAATATTTGAGATATGGTTACTATGAATGAAGACACATTCAGTTTCCATCACCAAGCCATATCCACTTTTCTGACAGAGCTTTACAAAATCAATTGTTTATGACCTTGCTTTCATTCTAATATTGAGGTAAACATCTGCAGTATCAGCTGGATCTACTGCATGAAATAAAACCTGTCAGGAAGATTGAGTAGATGGAGACAGCAGTCTTGAGAATTTCTAAGGAGCTCCCAAAGGAATCTCCCAATTTGACCCATATACCAGATTCATGAAGCCAGGAGTAAAGGAATTCGTGTCTCCATTTCACGCTGCTTACAGATCTGGAACAGGAGTACGATCCAAACCTGAAATCAGAATCAGAATCTTACACACCAGCCCTCTCATTTTACTTGCATATCCTCATCAGTATTAATATGAAGACAAAATTGACTCTTAACTCACAGAGATGTTGTTGATAATATCAATTGAACTAAGTTATAAAAGCAAGTTTTTTTTAAATTTATAATGGAATCAAAATGAATAAGATACTTAGAATAAGTTTTAACCAAAGAGGTTAAGCTTATATATTAAAAACTATAAAACATCATTGAAGGATATTAAACCATAAACAAATGAGAAAACACACTGTGTTTATGAATTGGAAGACTTAATAATGCTAAGATGACACTTCTGTCCAAAATGATCTACAAACTTAATGCAAACTCTATCAAATTTCTAACAGCCTTTGTTGTTGTTGCTGTTAGGTTAAAAAAAGAAACTGATCCTGAAGTTCATATGGAATCTCAAGGGATTCTAAAAAACCAAAACAATCTTGAAAAAGTAGAAAATGTTGAAGACATTTTACTACCTGAATGTGAAAGTTCCTACAAAGCTATAGTAATCTGAACAATGAGGTGCTGGCATCAGGACAGACACAGATACTAGTGGAATAGACTAAAGGGCCCAGAAAGAAACTCAGACATATGGTCAGCTGATTTCTGGTGAGGGTGCTAAAACCTTTCCAGTGGGAAAGGACTGTATATTCAATTTATGGCACTGGAATAACTGGATGTTCAAATAAGCAAAAGAATGAAATTGGACCATCATCTAACAGCATATAATACATTTGTTCAGTCACGTCCGACTCTTTGCAACCCCATGGACTATACAGTTCATGGATTTCTCCAGGCCAGAATACTGGAATGGTAGTGTTTCCCTTCTCCAATGGACCTTCCCAACCCAGGAATCGAACCAGGGTTTCCAGCATTGCAGGTAGATTCTTTACCAACTGAGGTATCAGGGAATCCCTTAGAAAAATAGCTCAAAATTCCTCAAAGACCTAAATGTAAGACCTAAACTGGAAAACTCTTAGAAGAAAACAGGGGAACCAATTCATAACTTTGGGTCTGGCAATGATTTCTTGGATAGGATACCAAAGTTGCAGACAACAAAGGGGAAAACAGATCACTTGATATTAATAAAATTAATACTTTTGTTCATCAAAGGATATTAAGTGAAAACATAATCCATTGAATGGACTACAATATTTGCAAGTCGTATGTATGATAAAGCATTTACCTCCAAATACACAAAGATAGGAGATATATAAGTGATTATGGATATACAACACTGAATTTACTTAATGCCACTGAAATATACACTTAAAAATTGTTAAAATGATGAATTTTATGTTATGTACATTTTGCCACAATAAAAATGCAAAATAAAACCCAGCTTGAAACCTTCAAATAATAGTAATAACAGAATTAGCTAAAGTTTACTATTCATTTAATTTATTCCTTTCATATTCTGACTGCTTTACTTGTATTCATTAATTTTATCTTTACAATATTAGTATGTGGGAATTTTATTATTATTATATCTATTTAAAAATGTTGAAATGTGGTTTAATAACTTGCCTAATGTCATATAAGGAGAAGGAAATGGCGACCTACTCCAACCTACTCCTAGAAAATCCTATGGTCACTTTCACTTTCACTTTAAGGTCATATAAATGTGCGTGTGGGCAAGGAGACTCAGATTTGAATCTACAACATCTGGCTCCAGATCCATATTCTTATGTCACCAATTGAATCATCCTGCTGCTTTCCAAATTATTTTTTAATTCTAAAATAAATCAAAGAACAGTTTCATGATTTATTCTGAACACAATATTTTCAGAACCAATAGGTTTTTAGCTATATTTAATGGAAACATTCTAGGGTTTGGATTTCAAAGCAGAAGAAACTCAGTACGAAAACTGGCTATGGATTTCCAGCACTAGCTTTGTCCTTGCTGTCAGCCAAGGTCTTTGTTGGGGTCAGTAAAATGCAACATGTGAGACCAATGCCTGGAGTCATTTCTCTCTCACCTCCCTTTCACCCTTCCAGTCTTGGAGGCCTTGTCTGTATCCCTAGTCCCTTCCAGACCTGTCTTATACAAGGGATGTCTCTATGGACCTTTTGAATGAATCAGAGTCCAAATGTGTAAGTCTTTATAACTAGTCCAATCAGAACTTTTGGAAAAATGGTTTCTGAAGTCAGCTGTTGACTAGACTCTACATTCTCTAAAAAGATAAGCAGATCTTGGCAAAGTAACTTTCCCCTTGAGGCAGTAATTTTGCAGTAAGATGTCATCTTGTAGTAAGAAATTTAACTTCTGCAGAAATCAAATTTTCGAGTCCCCAAACCGTTGATTTAGGATCCCTCATACAACTTTTGGAGGGAGGGGTGAACTTTCTTGAGAACAGACACATGCCATATCTTCTTACAGATGGCTCCTACATCCTGTGTAATTTGATATTTCTCTCTGTTCTGCAGTTAGGTGGCTCAGATTCTTAATTAAAAGATTCATTTCAATGGCAGCTTTTGTAAAGCAAATATCTGCACATGAAGGAAGAGGAGAGAGAACAGAAGGAGGAGGGAACACGGTCTGCTTTCCACCAGATACTGAAATGTTACACTAATCTTTTTCACACCTTGTGGAGTTTCAATTTTCCCTTTAAAATGTGGATTAAACAAAGTTGCCAAAAAACATATGCTTTCATGTCAAACATTTCACTTATTTGGGAGGCTGAAAGCAGCTTGAGAGTGTTCACTATCTCTGCCTGAGGAAATGGAGCTGTGTGGTTTTGGCTTTTAGTGGTAATCTTCTGGAAGCTGAGGTGTGGACCCTGCAGGTGTAGCATGGGTTGGGCTCTTGGTGGGCTGCAAGACGTCTCAGGTGGTTGCTTCTAGAGTACAGAGGAATCAGGTCCAGTTCCAGCTTGGATGCTGGCCCATACCTCTTTGGGCTCTAATCTTAAATTTCACAACTAATCACAGTTGGGATGAATCAGTACTTGATAGAGGAGACATCAAGACAAATCCATCTGTTGAAGGCAAACTGCTAAGACAGTGGGCAGCTTTCTGCTGCTTAACTGCAGGCCTGACCTTCAGCCTACCTTTTAGCAAGAACTAAATCATGAATTTTTATGGAAGTGGAATTGTGGCACTTAGGAAATGGAAGGACAGATAGTTGTGGTTTTTGACATGGTTGTTCCAGAAATTTAACTCTTATAGGCTGTCCTAACTGGCCAATAACTCTAAGGGTGATTGTCAAACAACTTAGGTTTGAGGAAGTAATGTTGCAGTTTAACAAAAGATAGCAGAAATAATGGTTTAGACCCATATTGCAGAGACCTAAGGCAGTAGTTCTCAAATTGACGGCTTTGAGACTTTAAGATATTAATTTAATCTCTGTGAACCTCAGTTGCCTCATTTGTCAAATAATATGCCTACCCTAAGTTTTGACCAGTGAAGTTCTGATGGTACAATAAAATGTGTACGATTACATGATTTTAATCTGACAGATTACACTTTATTTCTCTTAGTTCTTTGATTAGGTTAACATGAATGATAGTGATAGCAGGTATTTATAGGAAACTGTATATTTCCTAAGCTATGAACTAGAGTTTTCAGACAAATCATGTCATATAGTCTTCTTTCACCCAGTCTGTGAATTAGGTAATACTGCTTCTATTTTACAGATGAATAAATCAAGAATCTTGATTCTCTGAGATTTCAACTAATTTTGTCCAGGTTATTCTACAATATTTGGTTAAAGAAAAAAGATGAAGACAAAAAGGAAAAAAATCAACAGTTGCTGGTTGAGTTCCAAGCTAATGTTTTTTTCTATATTGTCCTCTGTCGTGAACAGCAAGGTAATGTTTCACTCAGTTCTTATTGCCTCACTTTGTTTATCACAATATATTTGCAAGTTATTTGAATATAATGATTTCTTTTCTGAAGAATTTTAATTTCTTTTCCTGGTCTCCTCTAATGCCAAAATGTCTTTAATGAATTCATGAACCAAAAGTACAATTGTTAAATGATTTGCAACTCAAGAAACACTGAGCTAGCTCCTCTATTTTTCTATATAACACTACTTACCTTAGTAAATTATATTAATTAGTTAATCCACTTATTTTAGGAACAACTGGAGACAGAATGTGGAGTTAGCCTCTCTAGGGCTGAGTTATAGTTCCTACACTTGCAAGCCACATTCAACTCAACTGTTTTTTGACTCAGGATCCTCATCTGTAAGTTGAAAAAACAGAGGACCTAATGATTTTGTGATTGTTAAGTGGCTAGAATATATATTAGAATATATATATTCTGGTATATAGTGAGTGCTGTAGAAGCATCAGCTATTCCTCTGATGCATCTATGATTTGAGATCACTTTCCTGGTGGCTCAGATGGTAAAGCGTCTGTCTACAGTGAGGGAGACCTGGGTTCGATCCCTAGATTGGGAAGATTCCCTGGGGAAGGCAATGGCAACCCATTCCAGTACTCGTGCCTGGAAAATCCCATGGAAGGAGGAGCTTGGTGCAGGCTACTGTCCATGGGGTCACAAAGAATTGGGCACGACTGAGCGACTTCATTTTTTTTTTTTTTTGCAGTGTGATTATGATGGGTGTGAGTTGGACACAACTGAAGCAACTTAGCAGCAGCAGCAGCAGCATTCCACTGTCCAGATTTCATTCTTCACAGCTACTATTACCCACAATAAGCTACTAGCGGACTAATTTATTTTGTGGTTGTATCATTAGAGCTTTATTCTCTCTCTCTCTCTCTCTCTTTTTTTTTTTTTAACATTTTTAAATCTTCCAAGGTCCTAAAAGGGAAATGGATAAGGAACTGAGTTACGTGTGAACTTTCTAATAACTTTTGTTCAGAAAAAGATGTATTAGGAAGAGTAAGTGGATGAGAATTGGGATAGAGTTGAGGACAAGAGTAAGAGGCTAGGGTCAGAAAGAAGTAAACTGTGTATGATGGGATTCCACCAAAACACATCCTATTTTATCCAGAAATGTGTCTCTGATTAATGCTGGGGAAGAGCCAGTGTCATGGTGATTCAATGTGTCATCATTTCCATATGGAAGGCACAGATGTCTATCTTTCCAGCCTTGTCCTTTCCCCTGAGTTCCAGGTTCTGACATCCAACCTCCTCCTGGAAGCCTGTCATGGCACATCAAAACCCTTAAGTTCAAAATGAACTGATGACTTCTATCCTCAAACTTGCTCCTATTTCTGTGTTCCTCTCTACTACTATTTATTGTAACGCAAACCAGTCTCCCAGTCACTTTGGTCTGATAAAATTTTATTGTGATAGACTTTTGGCATTTTATCCTCTTATCTTCATTTCATTGATTCAGAAATGCATGCTATCTCATTTGTACTTCTGTAAGAGATTGCAAGTTCTTCTTTTCTTTTGTAGAGCCCATATTTACTTTGGAGAGTAATCAGAATGGAGGCTACAGTTTGAATATTCCCTTAGACCAAGCAATATTAGTTATTTAACCTAAATCTAAAACTAACATGATTTCCCCCAAATGTTGACTCTGACCTTAAACAAATGTTCAGTTCTCCTCCTGTCTGCATCACCTTATCCTGGCCAATAAGCTACTAAGTAAGCTTATACAGTGAAAATAAATCTAAATTTCTTGTAGCTATTCATAGTAAAAAAGAATGTACACCCTCCTTCATGCTTTAAAAAGTAAGCTGTAACTGCGGAAAGCTGTGCTTATAACTACTTTCAGTTTGAGGTCTACCTGTTTGTGAACTGTTTATATCTCACTCAATAAAATATTCATAACCATTAAAGCTCTCTGAATTTTCTTTTGATACTACCTTCATCTACACTGACATTAAAAGTCTTTCTTAATATGAATATAATTATATCACTGCTCTGTTTCCATACTGTATAATTTGAAGGTTAAAATGATGTGACATTGACCATAAAACTTCCCAAGGCCTATTCCCTGCCTCTCTGTCTCCCAGTCTAATACATTAATTAAATTCACTTCCAAATTCTTAAGTGAAAAGTGAAAGTGAAAGTCGTTAAATTGTATCTGACTCTTTGCAACCCCACAGACTATACAGTCCATGGAATTCTCCAGGCCAGAATCCAAATTCTCAAGCCACTCATTTCAGTCTTTGAACCTTTGTGCATGATGAGTACACACTGAAGAATGCTTAACCTCCAATCTCTTCTAGTAATTACTTGGCCCAGGATGTATCATTTCTACTTAAATATCCTTTCCACAATCTCATGGAAGTCTAGGTCTCTGACATTTGTGCTTGACCTCCTTCTGACTGGACCGAAAATCTTCTCAATGACAAAGACAGGCTGTCACTTTTGCTTAGTATCCTACACACCTGACAGTGTCTCGTTTAAAACAAATTTTAGTTAATCGATGAAGGAGTGTCATATACAAGTAAGTTGCCTTTGGTTACATTATTGGCTGGAGAGATACTTAGGGCGAAAGTATCCAATGCTTCTTTATCAGGAAAGTTTAAAACAGGTAAGGATATATATGTGCTGTGTATGCTCAGGTGCTCAGTTGTATCTGACTCTCTGGCCCCATGCACTATAGCTCACCAGGCTCCACTGTCCATAGGATTTCCAAGGCAAAATACTGAAGTGGATTGCCATTTCCTACTTCAGGGCATCTTCCTGACCCAGAGACTGAATCCCAGTTTCCTGCATCTCTGCATTGGTAGGTAAATTTTTTTTAACACCATGCCACCTGGGAAGCCCCAAGGATGTATCCTGAGAGGTAAATAGACAAGTATTGTATATACTGAATACAATATAACATGCAAAGGGTAGCCTATAGATAACAGTATGCCATGGACTCAATCAGTAGGACACTGGAGTAGGATTCATGAAGGAGACTCAGGAGTCTGTTTTCTATTCTAAATGACTTATGTGACTCACTCTGCATTATAACCTTCACTTCTAAAAGAGAGTTGGGTTTAGGGTGGTTGACATCCCACATTTTTTCTATCTTTACAGTTGTTGTTGGCATAAATTACATAATCTTATGATTTGAGTTTCACCTTTGATTTACTATATCTCTATAACTTGAGTCTTGGAGTTTACAGCATATCTTAAAATACAATTTCAAGACATGCTGTGATGCTAGAGAACATAGCCTTTGGGGATTAAAATGTAAGTCAATTCATTGAGCATTTATTGGTTACTTAGTAGAACCAGCATAGTGTTTTAGGCATAGTGAACATTGCAAAAAATAGGAAGAAACTCAAGTACTAAATGAATGTAAGTTCGAAGGAACTAAAAGCTAAAAATAAGAAACAGGGGAGGAGATTTCCTATGCTTTGACCTTACTCAGTGGCTACAGAAATAGCCTGAAACATGTAAGACATCAGGGTTATTGAAGACGGCTAGATAGCAAAATCATGAATTTAATTGCACCTTCAAATCTTTCAAGAGTGGTGACAAGGGACAATGGAATGCAATCAGACACAAAGGTAAAAACTGGCAGTATCAGGTATGTGTTGGGAACTGGGAGTCAAAAGGCAGATGGGATTTAGGTTATGATGTAGAGTCAGGCTTTACCACAGAACTGCCTCCCATAAGGAGAACAGGCTGGAGAAAGGGTCTAGACTTGCACGCAGCTGGGAATTGATCAGAGGCAACAAACAACACGACAGAGACACGCCCGAGTGTGAATGGAGCTGCACATGGCAACCAGAGTTCTGCCTTGAGAGAAACAGATATAAGGAAGGGGCTCTTCAGGGTGGTGCCCACAACACTGTGTTGGTTAATTCAGAATAGTAACCTCTCTCCTTGGAAATCACAAATCTAGAAAAAGCACTCAGCTAAATCATGAATTGGCCTTGCATCTTTGATTATGTTTGATATTTCATCTCTCATTAACTCCCTCATTGCTTTGGGTCCATGTTTATATATCAATAAATAGGAGTTCCACCTGTGTGTCCAGGTGTCTGTTTGTTCTGGAGCCAATGCCCTTTAAAATGTAAACTTCAGCACCTTACCCTCTTGTATTCATGACTGTTTTCTATTCCCAAACTAAAGACAGTCTTTTTCTTCTTGAGTCATTCTGGTAGCTACCTCATTGAGAACACACTTTTCACTCAGTGAGAAATACCTTCTTACAGGTAAGGAACTATATCAGTTCAGTTAAGTTCAGTCGCGTCCAACTCTTTGCAACCCCATGAATCTCAGCACGCCATGCCTCCCTGTCCATCACCAGCTCCCGGAGTTCACTCAAACTCACGTCCATCGAGTCGGTGATGCCATCCAGCAATCTCATCCTCTCTCGTCCCCTTCTCCTCCTACCCCCAATCTCTCCCGGTATCAGGGTCTTTTCCAATGAATCACCTCTTCACATGAGGTGGCCAAAGTATTGGAGTTTCAGCTTTAGCATCAGTCCTTCCAAAGAACACCCAGGACTGATCTCCTTTAGGATGGACTGGTTGGATCTCCTTGCAACAGTCTTCTCCAACACCACAGTTCAAAAACATCAATTCTTCGGCACTCAACTTTCTTCACAGTCCAACTCTCACATCCACACATGACCACTGGAAAAACCATAGCCTTGACTAGACGGGCCTTAGTCGGCAAAGTAATGTCTCTGCTTTTGAATATGCTATCTAGGTTGGTGGGCGCAAACATTTCACTCCTTTGCTGTCCAAATATCTTGGTTTTGGCTGAAAAACTCAAAGCAAATGTAGCATTCATCTTATCTGTCTATGATTATAATGATTTACTTACCCAGCAACATTTAGATTTATCTAAATTCTATTTTTTAAAACTTGGTTGTCTGTTATCTCTGTTAGAAAACATGAAAGTTTTCTTACTTGTTGATGAAGGAGCTGAGACTCAGTTTGCAGCCTGTTTATTCTCCTTCTCTCTCTGTCCCTGCCAGGTCCATAAACACCCCCCTCCTCCCCCCGCCCATTCTCACACCCTCATGGATGTTCTCACAGCTGATGGAGAGCTGAGAGAGAGGGATAAGCAGCCTCAGCTTCAGATTAACGAGCTGTTTGATTGGGACATGAAGCTGGTTTAACAGCAGTTTTCCTTAAATGCAGAAGTTTATTCTTAGCTCTTTCTTTTGGCTTCTGCAACATGTTAACAGCTTGTGCATTTTGTAATGCCTTTTTTCCATTACCATGGTAACCATTAAAACTTAAGGTGTAAGTGACTAGATATTTGGCCAAGCTATTGGTTGCTAACATGCTGGAAAGCAGTGCAAATAAAACCACATCTAGCTGGCTGCTTTTTATAATAGGCCTCTCCTTAATTAACCTGGCATGTGAGATTCCATAGCAAAATGACAACTATTAAGATAATAAAATATTAGGAGATAATTATTCACTTCAGAGAGAGTTGACAGTAGCATATGTTTATACAGTGAATTCCTTAGTTGATCTTAAGATGTATGATTATGTTGACCACATGCTGATATACAAGCAATTCTTAAGGAGTAAGCCTTTAGTTACTAAGTCACAGATCAGAGTCAAGAGTTTGATTTCAGAGCCAAATTAAGTTGGTAGGTATATATTTTATGTCGATCTCACTACATCTTTGTTTCTGTTTAAAACATTCCAATGATTGGTTCTATCAAAAATGATATGGTAATTAATAAACTATTATCAAACTTACTTCAACTTGCCAGTGATAAAGTAATTCAGCCATGTATGTCAAGCAAAAAAATAAATGACAAGTTAACAAATCCAACAAAACAAAAAATAGGTGTTTAATACATATAATTTATATATACATATAATTTACTACTTAAAACTTTTTTTTTTTAATTTTGGTTTTATATTCCTGTTCTACAAGTCTTCATTCCATGCAGCTCTATGCTAGGCACTGTAAGAGGTTCTAAGAGTATGAGGCAAAGTTCCCATTTTCAGTGACTCTAGTAATCTGTTGGGGAATAAGACTTACATGAAGAAAACAAGTATAAAACAAAAACAACAATAAAATACATCTGTTACATGTTAAATCAGATACCCTGAGAAATAGGCTCTGTGACTCAATACAGAAAGTAGAAGAATCATCATGAGCTTGATAGGAAAACATTTATGTAAAAGGCAAAATCTGCCCTTTATATTCGAGATCAGGTGAGATTTGGCTAATCAGATGATAGAACTAAGAAGATGGCATTTCTGCAGAAGCATTTTTCATTACAGTGAAATCAAAATGTTGCTTGAAAGTACAGGGTCGTGTAAATGCTGGATGAGCTAATGGTTCATCCTCAGTTTGAGATAACATTTTACTTAAGATATTGGCATTCTGTAGAAAATATGAAAATATTTCTTCATAATTCAAATGAAGATGACAGCCTTTTCCTGTCTAATATGATGACAAATTCATGCTGAACACATAACAAAGTTTGTTGCACACTTATCTTAAGGCTGTGATATATTTCACGCAGAGGAAAACACATATTTAAGAAACTAACTGGATGAAGCTTGCAGGCCTCTTGACAGTACAACCCAAATCAGAGAAGTATATTTCTTAGTAGAGATTTTTAGGTATCATGTTTCCTCTTATTATCATCCATCAGCAACAATGATTAAAATGTGGATGGTGATCTAAGCTGAAATAAGAGAAATAAACACCTAACATTCACCTGTTTAATGAAAATACATCTTGAGGAAGTCTATCTTCAGTACTGCCTTTTACAAAGACAGCCTCTAACATTGCCTCCTTCCAGCCTCAATCACTCGCAGATGTTTTTTAATCAAGAATCTCATTCAAAAAAAACAAAAAAAGTATCTCATTCATTATAGGCACCTAAAGAAAGAGCATTGTGTGAGAATCTGTCTTAATGTTGAAACTGGGAGGATTGCCCTGGACTTTATTACCTCTACTAAAAGTAGGATAGATTTTAGCATTTTGTTTGTCGATCCCAAGATTCTCTAACTAGAGTACTTCCTGCCTTTCTAGTTGTTCACAGCATAAGAGCCTTAATGAATCACCTCCTTCCCAAATTGATTTGTTGTTGTTTAGTTGCTAAGTTGTGTCTGACTCTTTTGCAACCCCATGGACTGACTGTAGCCTGCCAGGCTCTTCTGTCCATGGGGTTTCCCGGCTGAGAATAATGGAGTGAGTTGCCATTCCTTCTCCAGGGATCTTCTGGACCCTTGTCTCCTACATTGCAGGAAGATTCTTTACTGCTGAGCCACAAGGAAAGACCTCCAATTGGTAGTTATCCATTAAACAATAATAAGAGCTTGAGGAAATGGAAAACTTCGCTTCATGATTAAATGAGCAGGAAAAATATTGTCACTTTTCCATTTCATTTATATGCATTAAGTAATTGACCCCAAACAGATAATAATCTATNTTAAACAATAATAAGAGCTTGAGGAAATGGAAAACTTCACTGCATGATTAAATGAGCAGGAAAAATATTGTCACTTTTCCATTTCATTTATATGCATTAAGTAATTGACCCCAAACAGATAATAATCTATTTTGCTGTTGGGAACAACAGAACAAGTCATTATGCACACAGGCGTGCACATACACACACTAACTCTCCCATCTCTCCTTTCTGGCTCTCTCTACCATGAGATTATATCTTAAGTTTAGCATTTCTCTTTTTCACATTTGCATTTATTTCTGTAAAAATGCTAGTATCATTGGAGTTAGAAAACAATGCCATTAGTCAGTGGAACCTCAGTGTGAGTAAGAATATTATCATTCAAAAGAAGAATTTTGTTGAGTGAAAATGCACAAATATCTAGGGGCACTTTGGAATTTACAGAAACATAAGTACTCTAAAGTGAGGAAAGACCCTGGTGGTGAGTTAAAGGCAATGTGTAATCTATTTAGGAGTCTGGAGAACTATATTCTCATCTTGGCTTTAAATGACAGAGCCAATTTAGGCACACTAGCTAATTTTGTTGAGTCTCATTTTTTTTTTTTTAACTGCCACACAAAATGATTGAACAAAAAGACCTCTAATTTCCATTCTAAAATTTTATTTATATAGTTATAATTGCAAATTTGCCAAGGATACATTCTTCCCTAGTGGACAACTGCTAATAGATGTAACAGAATAGATTAATGACTGCTGCTGCTGCTGCTAAGTCACTTCAGCCGTGTCCGACTCTGTGCAACCCCACAGACGGCAGCCCACCAGGCTCCCCCATCCCTGGGATTCTCCAGGCAAGAACACTNGTTCTCTGTGTCTGTGTATATGAGAATATAGCGGTCAATTGTGTCACTGAACTCCCTCCTATCTTTATGAAGCCTGGAGTCTAGGTAGCAAGTTTATCTCTAGTATGGGAAGAAATATCCCACGCCACAATTTTCCAAGTTCTAAACAACATTATCTTCTTGCATGAACATTGTTAGAGCTGCCTAAGAAAATTCTCCATAGAGCTCCTCCAACAGTCCTCCAACAAGGACTGGAATCACTGGCTCAGAATTGGGCATAGTCATTGTCCTTCCCCTGCAAATAGCATCTTTGAATTGTAAAGAGAAAAGACTCTTCATTAACGTTCTTTGCTGTAGTTACTTTGACCATGGATCTTTAGTAAAGGATAATGTTTTAGAAAAGTCAGATATCAAAATATTATTTTCCATGAAACAACCACCACTATATGCTGTGTTTAGTCGTTCAGTCATGTCTGACTCTTTGTGATCCTATGGACTGCAGCCCACCAGGCTCCTCTGTTCATGGAGATTCTCCAGGCAAGAATACTGGAGAGGGTAGCCATGCCCTCTTCCTGGGGATCTTCCCAATCCAGGGATCAAATCCAAGTATCTCACACTGCAGGCAGATTCTTTACCATGTGAGCCACCAGGGAAGTCCTTACAAATGTTCATCAGTAATGAGTTGGATAGGAGTTCAACATCGTGATTGATATAGTAAATTCACTAGGTTGGTCTGGAAATCTCATCTCCTTTCTACACAGTTTCAATGGAAACATGGGTTCTGAGTTCCAAACAAGAATTCAAAGGAATCTTGCAGAATTATCTGTGTTTATGTCAGTGTTACTTTGAAAAGTTTCTGGTTTTTATTAGGCCTAATATGATAGTCCTCACAATACTTCACTAAACAACTAACACAAACAAACAAGCAAAAACTCTTCTATATCACTCTTATTTTTCCAAGGACCTCTACATGATCTGTTAGTCCATTAGAAAAAAAAAAAAGAAAAAAAAAAGTTCAAGGACACATGCTGTCAACCACTATCATTTCCACAGACTTGTACCTTGGAGACAGCTAAAGCCATCTTGCCTTTCTCACTAAACTCATGAGACTAAAAAGTAAAGGCAAAGCAAAGCATCAAGCCTGGGGTCTTTTATTCCACCCTATGACCTATGATAACATAAAGAAATTTATTTTCTGTTCAGTGAGATCTCATTTCCTAAAAGATAAGCCTCCTCTATATTGAAATGTCCTCTATGCCCCCAGGGTAAAGGAACCCCAAACTTGAGAGTGTTATTGCTGTCTTTCCTTAGTGTATGCTCTTCAGAAAGTCTCTTAACATTTCTATGCCTGCATTTGCCCTTCTGCAAATTAATCTTGTAAAACCCATTTCAAAAGAGTGATAGAGANACTTGAGAGTGTTATTGCTGTCTTTCCTTAGTGTATGCTCTTCAGAAAGTCTCTTAACATTTCTATGCCTGCATTTGCCCTTCTGCAAATTAATCTTGTAAAACCCATTTCAAAAGAGTGATAGAGAACTTTTGACATGTGTAGCAAGGACTTTGAGATCCTCAGATGAAAGAAGTCGCTGATGTACAAAAGCATTATCCTTGTTGGATGTGCATTTCCTGCTATGGTCTAACTGAGGGGAGGGATTAGGGGAGATTAATTGTGCATATGATCTGTCTAATCGGTTAAGGAGAGCGCAGAATGCTTATGACCTTCAAGAACACCAAATAAAATGCCAAGGCAGTTTCCTGAGTTTAGTTCATTTTTTCATCAGAGGTTGAGCTAGGAGAAAAATGAAAGTGCTTGGGCTTTGAGACAATACATCTGAGGAGTATAAATGCAGAAATGAATTCATATAATATGAGTGAATACGGTGAGCAAAAAATGTTGGGCCTTAAAACAAAAATTTTTAAATTCCATTTTTTTTTCTCCTTATATTACTGTGCTTTATGATCTAAAGAAATGTAATAGTTCTGACTTTACTGCACAAAAAATGGGTTAAAGAGAGAACACATTCCTTAATCTCCTCAATCCTTTGTATTTCTCGGTTATACACAAGATTGATAATAGGTGCTCAGCTCCTCTAGTCTATTGAGAGGGAAGTATTACCCAAATAGAAAGAACGTTCCTTGGAGAGAAAGCCATGACTATTGTTAGAAAGGTCCATAAAGTTAGAAATTGCTAATCACAAAGGCTCTGAATTGCATTGTGAGTCCTGCCCTTCAGCTTTACAAGTTATTTTTAAGTCCATCAACCAGTCCTAAGTTAGGGAGTCCTATACTTTCTTCAGCTTGGTGAGTATTGCTAATGTAATTGCTTATATAACCTCATTATTCTTTTAACTTTTTTTTCTCCTTTCAAAAAAATTTTAAAGGTCTTATTTATTATTCACATAAAGCATAAGATTTTTATTTATTTATTTTATTTTTTTACTTTACAATATTGTATTGGTTTTGCCATACATCAACATGAATCCACCACAGGTATACACATGTTCCCCATCCTGAATGCCCCTCCCTCCTCCCTTTCCATAATTTTCAATTAAACATGGATTACAGGAAGTTGCGAAGATATAGCATTATGGAGCACTTCCCTGTACCCTTCACCCAGCTTCCCCAGTGGGTACATCTTACATGACTACAGTATAATACCAGAACTAAGAATTATATTGGCACTATGCCTGTCTAGAGTTCTATTCCAATTTACCCCATGTTTGTTTAAATACCACTATAATTAGGCTACATTAATAGAACTATCCTGTCACCACAAAGATCTCCCTGATGCTCTTTTTACCTTGCAATTTGTACATAAACCTTATCCTTTAACTTTATGTTAGGTTAAAATTAAACTATTTCCATGTCATATATTCTACATGACATATAAAATTGTACATGCAGCTTTAGAGTTATGAAATGCTTTTACATTTTGTATATATTTCCAAGGTGTGGACAAGCAAAATGCCTTAGTTCCCAGATAAGTTTTGAGCAATTACAAAACTACTAAGATACAGAAACTAAACTTACAACCTCATGCTGTTTCTTAATTATGCGGTTTCAATGCAATAGAATTTTCTAGAAAAATGGATATCAAATACAGAGAATAATCTAGGACTTTTTAGTCCCCAAAATTGTTCTTGTGTAATGCAGTTAGAGACTGCCACTGTTCCTGAAGTTAAGGTAAGCCAAGAGCAAATCCTTCTCCTTCCCCTAACTTGCTGGATTTATTGAGACCTAGACATGTTGGGCAGATCTAATAAGATAATGACAATAGAAGCATATTCATAAACTTTCACCTATAAATAAAAATGTGGTCATTATACTTATGATATTAACTAGATTATAAAATTGATAGAACCATGCTATTGATTCTATAGAAACGTTGTGAAGATTAACACAGAGACGTCACATCAAATTCTCATCACACTCCCTCACTCATTATAAACTCAGAATACATATTCTATCCAGCAGCATCCCCAGCTTCATCATTGTTTTCCTTAGGTTTTCTAAAATTTGTAGTGTAACGACATAGATATTAAACATTTTTTAAGTCTTATTCTAGATCAGAGGTGCTTATTTAGAAATAAGAGAAATAGTGATGCCATACTATTGAGCAAGCCCAGAAGTGCAGAAAACCAGGACTCTGGAGAACAAAAACTTTAACACTGAGACTGAGGTAATAAGGCACGGAAAACCCATAAGATATTACTTGATCTGATTTATGGATTAACTACAGCTTGCCCAACTAACAAGTACCCTCAGTGAGTGTTACTGTATTTATTTGCATAAAGTCACAATGATGGTTTTAGGGAAGAGAAATTTCAACTGTACTTTCATCAGACTGGACATTTTGATAGCATTCATCTAGCTCTATCTCTATGTCTAGGAGACTTCTAGTACAGCTGTCTACTAAGGCATCTCCCTCACTGCTCATATACCAGGAGAAGAGTGGAGAGGAGATTGTCCCTCCTCCAGGGTGGCCAATGGCTAGGCACTGCAGTGATTTTCTTCTCAGTTTGAGCTGATTATTACTGTTATGGCGGCCTTCCAGTCAGAAAAATGACTCTATGCTATGCCTGCCTGCAATCCCACTGTTAATGTTTTATTTATCTGTGTTAAGTGTTTCCCTCTACCTACTGTCTTCATTAGAATGCAAATTACACTGAAACAAATATTACATTAAATAAGTGTGAATACATTTATCAGATCAAGTTTCTTTTACAAGAGAAAACAGGCAAAAGAGAGTGATAGTGCCTAGGATAGGAGCAAGACATTGAATTGGGGTCAAGGGCTTAACAGAATGGTTTACTGAGACTTGATGCCAGAGTAAAGGTGATTTTAAAAGGTTGGCATCGTCAGCTTAAGCCATTGTGTCTTCTACTTAGATTTTTATTTTTATACCTCTGGGCTCCACAGTCTTATTTCATTCCTTAATGTTACAGATGCATTTCAGAGTCCAGTGAATAAATGTCACACTCTTTGTTTTCTGGTTATGGAACTGACTCGAGTGCCCTCTGAAGATACAACAATCAGTTAGCTCCCAGCATTTATAGGAATGAACTATGTATTAATAAATATTAAATAGTAAGATAAGTTGGCAAGTACTAAGTTGTTTTGATTCATGAAAGCTATAATGTTTTATATATACGTTTATATGTTTATATTGAATCAGAATGCATAAGAATGCTAGCAATTTATCTTAATTCCCAATATTTATTAATGTATAATACTAATAAATTTTAGTTCATACACTTGTACATTTTTAATATATAATATTCTGAAGGTGAGTAAAATGAGTAAACAGAAATAAAAAGAGAAAAATGATAAATGCAACTTCTACACACTAGCTAAAGTTTGCTTTCTGAATGTAACAACCTTTTGGTGTCAAAGTAGTTTTTAAACTCTCTTATCTTTTCATTCCCATTTTGTTTTTCTGTTGAAGTTATGGAAATCACCATTTTTCCAACAGAGTGGCAGTGACAGAGGGGTTAACTAATCCAGACTGACATTTTAGAAGCAGCTCTCAAGGCAAATCATGAGACAGTCATAGACCTGAGGTCCAACTTCTGCATTTTGTCTACCCTCTCTTATTCTTCCAGTGGTCCTCCTACCAGACTCAAGTCTTACAAAGAATCTGAAGAAGTTATTGCCACTGTGGGGCAGACAAAAGAGAGAAGGAACAAGGATATTCATGCTTTATTCATGGACAAAGAGATGAGAGGATACTCAGTAGAGTTTTAAACCCAACTGGGTTGTAAGTTTGTGTTTGGAGAAGTAGGTGTCTCTGAAACAGGAAAGGAAGTGACTGGCTCACGACCAGAGATGCGACCCTGAGGCACCAATGTGACACATAAATGACGTTATCCACTCCACATTGTAAACAGAATTTGACTTCCTATAGTGTTGAGGTCCTTTAATGGACCAGAACCTGGTGGTCCAGAGTAGATGATAAAAAAGTAAAGGAGAGAAAGAGGCTGATACTCCTTGGTTTACACAGAAAGCCACTAAATCTCCCAGCATGGGGCTTGCTCTGTTCCTGGAGGCCTCAGGTGCCCTCTCGATGGGGTGAAGGCACAGAGCACCATCTCAAGAAGGTCTTAGAAGCCCGGGCAGGAAAGTGAACTCAGAGGGTCTCTGTGCTCCAAAGAAATAGCCTGAGAGAGAGAGAGAAAGAAAGACATAGGGACTAGAGCTCTGATGGAGCAAATGTGTTTTAATCAACAGGGTGTGGGCATATATACTGTCTTACAAGGTAGTTATTCTCACCAAAGATAAAGATTAAAATTCCAGACTTACAAAACATAGGCAATCCATATTAGAGAGAGAGGTTTAAACAATCACTTTTACCATATGGTTCACAAGAAGGAAGAGAATACTTATTACTGTATAGAAAAACTAATGAAGGAAATGCCTGGATCAGCCCCTGGGAGAGGCTTGCCTCTCCTTTTAATTCCTGAGTGTTCAGGAATAATAAGGAGCAGAGAATTCCTGACAGATCCAAAACAGCACACAGGAAGCCTCCTGTTAAATGCTTCCTGACACTACAGCTAAACTTACTGTACATCTGTACGTAAGAAAAACAAGATTAAGTATTTAAAAATACAGATTTAGACCTCATTTCTAGAAATTAGCTATGCTTGTTACCTTGGGTGAAGTCCAAAATACTGCATTCTGCTAATTGTTACGTAGTGATCCACCGGAGGCTCTGAGGTGCAGACTTTGTTCTGTTCGCCTATGTACTTCTAGTCCGTAGTAGAGAAGCCAACACACATTGATGCTGAATAAAGGATCTGTTGAAAGATTACTAATGGATATCTTTTAGATTGTTCCTTCTAAGTCAGGTTCTTCACAAAGACCTTTTATATACATGATGTCATTTCATCCTCCCAGCACTAATGTCACCTGTTAGAGATGATAAAACATTTTTAAAGAGGGTAAGTAATTGAGTAAATACATGAACTGAGGTACATTAATTCTCAGATCTACTTTTAGATTTGTTAAGGAAGTGGACAGATGGATGAAAGGATGTCAGAGTTGAAAGAAAAATGAGATTTATAAAATAAATAGTAAGAGGATTAAACTCCTTGGGATCAAATTTGAAAATTGCATATGTGTATGGAACATATTTATTACAGCTATATTTATGATTCCACATTAAATTGAAAGTTTGTGCTATATATAGGTCTTCCCTGATAGCTCAGTTAGTAAAGAATCCACTTGCAAAGCAGGAGACTTCAGTTAAATTCCTGGGTTGGGAAGACCCACTGTCGAGGGATAGGCTACCCACTCCAGTATTCTTGGGCTTTCCTTGTGACTCAGCCGGTAAAGAATCCACCTCCAATGCAGGAGACCTGGGTTTGATCCCTGGTTGGGAAGATCCCCTGGAGAAGGGAAAAGCTACCCACTCCAGTATTCTGGCCAGGAAAATTCCATGGACTGTATAGTCCACGGAGTCACAAAGAGTCCGACATGACTGACATATCATACTCAAATATATCAACACATACTGACTCACTAAACAGCTCAGTATTCATTATGTATCTTCCTCGGGCCAAGCTTCTTACTAGATGGAGAACATAGAGAAGTTCACATCCAAACATTATGCCTATCCTCAAGTTAGCAACAATAATAACAGACACAACAACATCAATAGTAACATACTCATATCATTCTAGATTCCAAAAGACTTTCACATAACTTGTCACTTTTGATACTCTTGGCAGCTAGAGAGCAAGTTGCTATCATCCCTGTTTTATACATTTTATCAATAGTTTTACCATTCTATGTTGATCAAGAGGGAAAAATGAAAGAAAAAGTAAACTACTTTTAACTGATTCATTGATCTGTCTAAACTAATTCCCTAAATTATTTTTTTAGTTTTGTTTGAATGATTAATTGACATTGAATTCTTTACCTCTAAAATAAGAAATTATTCTTTAAGACTGATGGAGGATGACAAGACTTTGATAGATATCTAAGATGCCCAAACCATGCACACATATGTAGACTTTAGCTCTGATCTCTTTGTATAGGAGGAACTTGCCTGGTGACTCGGACAGTAAATCATCTGTCTACAATGCAGGAGATCCAGGTTCGATCCCTGGGTTGGGAAGATCCCCTGGAGAAGGAAATGGCAACCCACTCCAGTACTCTTGCCTGAAAAATCCCATGGATTGAGGATCCTGGTAGGCTACAGTTCATGAGGTCACAAAGAGTCGAACATGACTGAGCAACTTCACTTTCACTTTCTTTGTATAGGAAGAAACATAATTTGAGAAAAAGTGTATTTTTGCAAACAAATGTACGATCCCCTCTGCCAATGTATTTTTAAAAGCTGTGTTAATTTTGTTTTTATAGATATTGTCTACATACCTATGCAGACATAAGCACATGACCACATATATGTGTTATGTCTATATACAATCTTAAAATGCACAGGGGAGTCTATAGCTTTCATATAACTCTCATAGAGCTACTTTCTTATTGGTTAGCAGATTGGAATCCCCTAGACAATGAAAAAAGTGTTTCTGTATAGTTATTCTCAGTATGAACATATAACTTGGCATTGTTTAGAGTGACCTTGTGTTAGCTCTTAACTAGCTTTTTCTGGCCAGCTTGCCAGGCATTCTAGACTTCACTATAGTCATAAGGGTCTAATTCTTCCTTAATGATGACCTTCTCTCATTCCTGGCAAGTTAATGACCTCACCTCAGGATTCTTCTTCACATTTTGCCTGAAACACAAGCTCCCTTTAGCTTAAACGATTAATCAGAAGCTTGTGGCTAATAATAGACTGTCCATCCCATTCCCATTTTAGTGCTTGGCAATTAGAACAGGGTGATAAGTGTTATTATTGGATTGTAGACTTGGCATTATTCTCAAATTCATTCACCACCTCCCATCCTCCAAGTATGGCTTCAGATAAGCCTCCTCTATAGCTCACCATTTATTCACAGTTGATTTTTAAATATCTGTGTCCTAGCTAGTCATCCTTGCTTTCTTTTTGCCACAAACAAAAGGAGAAGGAAGAAGAAAGGTTATAGAAGAATGAATGGTAGTGATACCTAGGTGTTTCTTCTTTCCAGGCATTGTAATGACAAAAGGTCACCTACAGGTCTTGACTGCAGAAGGTTTATGGGTAAATACTAAATCTCTCATAATAGAGTTATGAGTTTTGAGAGCTACAAGTGGAATATTACCAAATATCTCCCCCTCAACTTATACATGAGCCAAGAAAAGCAGAAAGACAGCCAGTCTCATAGACAATAAATTTTAACCTATAATTCTGAAATTTCACAGGAAAGAATCCACAAGTAAGAATAAATATGTACTAAAAAGTTAAAGCTTCTTGATTTTGAACAAAAACAGAAGTAGGCAACTACATATGTTGAGACAGTATTTTGT
>SJYW01002245.1:426649-456514 GCA_006410735.1 Raphicerus campestris | reverse complement strand
AAAGTTATTGTCTAAGGAGACTTTTTAAATAGCTGAGGAAAGATGAGATGCAAAAGACAAGTGAGAAAAGGAAAGATATACACAACTGAGTGTAGAATTCTGGAGAATAACAAGAAGAGATATGACTGTGTTCCTAAATGGACAGTGTAAATAAATAGAGGAAAACAATAGAATGGGAATGACTAGAGACCTCTTCAAGAGAATCAGATATGTCAAGGGAATATTTCATGTAAGGATGGGCACAATAAAGGACAAAAACTGTAAGGATCTAATACAAGCAGAAGAGATTAAGAAGAAATGATGAGAATACACAGACAAACTATTCAGAAAGGTCTCAGTGACCCAGATAACCACAATGGTGTGGTCACTCACTTAGAGCCAGACTTCCTGGACTGTGAAGTTAAGTGGGCTTAGGAAGCATTACTACAAGCAATCCTAGTGGAGGTGATGGAATTCCAGTTGAGCTATTCCAAATCTGAAAACATAATGCTGTTAAAGTGCACCTCTCAAAATATTTGCAAATTTGGAAAACTCAGCAGTGGCCACAGGACTGAAAAGGTCAATTTTCATTCCAATCCCAAAGATGGGCAATGCCAAATAATGTTCCTACTACCATGCACTTGCACTCATTTCACACACTAGCATGGTTATGCTCAAAATGCTTCAAGCTAGCCTTCATCTGTATATGAACTGAAAATTTCCAGATATATAAGCTGGATTTTGAAAGAGGCAGAGGAACCAGACACCAAATTGGCAACATTTATTGGATCATGTAAAAAAACAAGGGAGTTCCAGCAAATACCTGCTTCATTGACTACTAAAGCCTTTGACTGCTTGGATCACAACAAACTGTGAAAAATTCTTAGAGATAAGAATACCAGACCAACTTTCCTATCTCCTGAGAAACCTGTATGCTGGTCAAAAAGCAAGTCAAATTATAACTGGTCAAGTAATAACTGGACATGGAACAATGGATTGGTTCAAAATTGAGAAAGGAGTAAAACAAGGATGTATGTTGTCACCTTGCTTATTTAACCTCTATGCAGAGTACATCATGCAAAATGCCAGGCTGGATGACTCTCAAGTTGGAGTCAAGATTGCCAGGAGAAATATCAACAACTTCAGATATTCAGATGATGTCACTCTAATGGGAGAAAGTGAAGAGGAACTAGCATCTCTTAATGAGGGTGAATGTGGGGTGTGAAAATGCTGGCTTGAAACTCAATATTCAAAAAATTAAGACCATGGTATCCATCACTTCATGGCAAATAGATTGGGGGAGGCGAGTAGAAGCAGTGATAGATTTTATTTTCTTTCTCCAAAATCACTGTGGACAGTGTAGTCAAAGCCATGATATTGAAAGATGCTTGCTACTTGGAAGAAAAGCTATGACAAAAGTATACAACATATTAAAAAACAAGGACATCACTTTGCTGACAAAGGTCTATAGAGTAAAAACTATGGTTTTCCTGGTACTCACATATGGATATGACAGTTGGACCATAAAGAAGACTGGATGTCAATGAATTGATGCTTTCAAATTGTGGTGTTAGAGAAGACTCTTGGGAGTCCCTTGGTTTGCAAAGAGATCGAGCCAGTTAATCCAAACCAGTTAATCCTGCATATTCATTGAAAGGACTGATGCTGAAGCTCCAATATTTTGGCTTCCTGATGCAGACTCCACTCTTTGGAAAAGATCCTTATGTTGGGAAAGACTGAAAGCAAAAGGAAAAGGGGGTGGCAGAGGATGAGATGTTTTGATAGCATTATGGACTCAATGGGCATGAACTGAGCAAACTCCAAGAGATAGTTCAGGACAATGGAGCCTGGCATGCTACAGCTCCTAGAATCACAAATAGTCAGACTTGACTTAGTGAGTGAACAACAGTGACAACAAATATACCTAAGCTTTTGTTCAGTCAGTAATGAGAGTTTCTTATAAGAACCTCTACACAAGTCCACATGTATGCTATTAATATTTTGATAGACACAGCATAAGGCAACTGAGGATTCATGAGTACCAGCAACATACTTGGGTTTATAGTAAGAACTTTACCCGTATTACTTGTTTATATCATGTCATGAAGTATGATGTTTACATTTAGATGACATATGTAATAATAGGAAACAGAAAATGTCTTATTGAAATGGGATGATGGGGCTGAGGGAAGACGGTGATCTGGGGCTTGAAGAAAAATGAAACACACAGAGAAGGTAAGGGTATGTGGACATGGTTACAACATACAAACAGCCCTGTGTATGCAAAGTCATAAAAGTAAGAAACTTTATAGGAGCAGGTATAAGGTGATTTTAGAGCAAAGACAGTATTGAGAGATATCCTTGGGAATGAAGTTAGAATGATATGTTGAAACTAGATCATGGTGGTGATGGTGCAAAGCAGAGTGGGTCATTATTGCCAGTCATAATAATCTGGTCTTGTTTGGTGGATGTTTAATGTCATTGAATGCTTTTGATCAGAGGTATGATATGATCACAGTCAAATTCAAAGAATTTTACTCTAAGACCCTTGAGATGCATGGTCCCTTTAAGGCACTGATGCTTGGAAGTTCTCAGGGATCACCCTGAAGTCCTCTTCAATCCTCTTTTATTTTCTTTATTGCTAAGCAGTCTCACCCAGTTTTAGGTTTTTCTCACCAGACACCTGGTAGTGATGTTTCTGACAGTTTCATGTTTTCTGAACTCCGGAGCTAGTTGACCACTGTCTAATCAGAATCCACTCTAGATTTCAAGCTAATCTCAAATTAATAAATCCAAATAAATTTACACATACATATACAAAATTTGGCTCTTTTCCAGATATGCTCATTTTCTGTCCATCATCTACCCATCATCTCTGTCAAGCCAAATTTATAACACAGAAACCAACAGTATCCAAGTCAGTTTCTGGATATAGTTGTCTTAGTAATCTCCACTTTTTCTGTCACTGTGACCTGCAAAATCTTCTTCCATTAGGCTTTGGATGGCTTCTAACCTTCTGCTCTCAGAATTTCATTGCTCTCCATGCAGCCTCAAATTCTCAGTGCTACAGAAAACAGAGAAAGAGATTACAATCAATGGAAGCAATTTATAGAAATGAGGGATCAAAAGATCCCTTATTTGTTTTAAAAAACAATGGATTTTTTTCAAGTTGAATATCTAACTGGGTAATCAAAATGTGTCTGGCCTGATGATTCAGCTACTGAGACAGGAGCTGTGCAATGTCAATATTTTTCAAGCAGCATTCTAATTCATCTTTTAGAGAAATAATAGATCATGGAGACATAATTTTTCTTTCTTTTCTGCTGTGTCAAAAGCCATTTAGTATATTGTGGGAAAGTTTCTTAAAAATCTCGCTAGCAGTGATTAATACCTTTAAATCTGATTTTATCAGTAGACATGTCTTCAAATAGCATACTAAAAGAGTTATGCTAAGTCTCTCCCATGGAAAATACTGTCTGTAGTTCCCAAAACTACATCTGCCACAAGCATATCCTTAAATTTATCAAGTGACCTCATCTTACTTTCTAATAGGATGAAAGTTTTATGATGAATCAGTGAGTAGGTGTTTGCCCAACCCTATGGAATTGGCTTTTCTCTCTCTTATACTACAACAGTATACGTCCTCTCATAATTAATTGGAATTTCACAATGAAAATTTAAAGAGGTTCAAAACATCTTATACTGTCACTGTATAAAGGTATGTTATTCAATATTTTTCTGTGAATGTAAATAAAATGAATTCATGATTATCTGTTTTCAGAATGGGAAAATTAGTTAACATTTGAAGGAAACTTCCACATCTTATACAAAATAATCTGGTTTATTGTCAAAGTAAATGTCTATCTTGTTGAAATGAGCTCTCTGAATAGGTATCTCAGGAGCCCTTTGAATTGCTGAAATAGAATCTCATAAACATTCATTAATACAATACTTTGGGAAATATTTTCCCTTTTTCAAAACATTGCAATTTCTGAAAAAAATTATCTATATCATAAAGATAAATTCTAATACTGTAAGCAATTAAAAAGAGAAGAAAAACAAAGGTTTTTCAATGTTATCTCTGTATAACAACTGGTGGAGAAGGAGTGCAGGACCTCTGAGGGGTCTGCAGCATTTTTAGTTTCTTCAGAACAAAGCTAAGCAAGTCAGCAATTGTTTTCCCCTTTACTATTTGCATTCTTCTTTCAGTTTTCTGATCAGGACAAAATCTAGGTCTGTCCATTTTTATACATTAGACATGTTGATTTAAGACTTGGGCCGCACACACACACATACACACAAAGACTTAAGCCACATCTGTAAAGAGAGAGACTGCTCATGCTTTGTAACTGTTTAAAGCTTTAAAAATAATTGTATCATTTCTTCAGAAAAAGATGCATTTGACAATGGCAAATAGAAGGTTGGTTTATTCATGGTGTAACAGTGGCCTTTTANAAGCAAGTCAGCAATTGTTTTCCCCTTTACTATTTGCATTCTTCTTTCAGTTTTCTGATCAGGACAAAATCTAGGTCTGTCCATTTTTATACATTAGACATGTTGATTTAAGACTTGGGCCGCACACACACACATACACACAAAGACTTAAGCCACATCTGTAAAGAGAGAGACTGCTCATGCTTTGTAACTGTTTAAAGCTTTAAAAATAATTGTATCATTTCTTCAGAAAGAGATGCATTTGACAATGGCAAATAGAAGGTTGGTCTATTCATGGTGTAACAGTGGCCTTTTATAAATCTTCCAAGTATGTAGAAAATTCTGAGACAGAAAGACTGAGTACGGTTCTATAGTCTGGTTTAGGGCTTCTGAGATTGGGTTCACATAATGGGAGATATCCACAAAACATAATTTTATGAGATTAAGAGACTCGCTACAGAGCAGATGTGTTATAAAGAATAACAGAACCTGTTGGGGTAGAACCTGTTGTTCTTAAACACAGTCCATAAGACTTCCTACTATTTATTGTAAATGGGCATGGCTCATTCAGCGATAGTAATTAACATCACTGTGTGACATTATTCTAAATGCAGGAGATATGACACTGAACAAAGCTCATAAAACCCCTATCCTCCTGACAGTTTCATTCTGAAGAAGGGAGACACATAAGCAAAATAGGTAGTGTCAGTTCTGTAATGTAAGTACATAGAAGTAGTATAAGTGGTATGTCCTGTGGAGAAAAATCTAATTAATTGGAAAAGGGGATTGAGAGTTTGGGGCAGCAACATTTTAAATAGAATATTCATAGCATGCCTCAGAGAAAACATGACATTTAAATAAAGACTTCTAGGAAAGGATGGAATAAGTCTGGGAATAACTGAGAAATAGAATCCAAGCTAAGGGGGAAGCAAATGCAGAAGTTCTCAGACAGTAATGTACCTGATAAATAACAGGAAGACAAAGTAGCCCCATGTAGTTGGGGGATCTAGTCAGAGAGCTAAATGGAAGAATATTCTCATAGAACCTTTTAACAAGACATTAGTTTTTTCTCAGAAAGAAGGGAAAAGCTTTAGGTGTACTTTGGACAGAAAATGACATCGTCTGACTTGGTTTTAAGGTGGTGGCTTTACACTCCATATATTTTTGAAAATAGACCCAAGAGGAGAAAAGAGAAAAATGGAACAACACATTTGTGAATAATCACAAGAAATTGGTTTGATAAGCTTGACAGGGTTTAGAATATAAATGGCAAGGAGAAATTGTACTCTGGATACATGTTTTTAAACTGTCATAATTTTTTGAATAATTAGTGGTGGGGTATAAGGCATAGTTTTGATTCTTGGGTTGGGAAGATCTCCTGGAGAAGGAAATGGCAACCTGCTCCAGGATCCTTGCTGGAGAATCCCAGGGACAGAGAAGTCTGGTGGATTACAGTCTATGGGGTCATAAAAGAATTGGACATAATTTAGCAACTGAACATAAATAACATGAAATAAAGAAAGGAGAAAGAATGTCTTCAAGGTTGTTGAATGAGTACCTGTAAGGATGAAGTTTCTACAATTGAGATGGAGAGATTGTAGTAAGATACATTTAGGATAGCAGAACAGAGGTCTGGCTTTCTATATGTTAAACCTGAAATACCTGTTAAATAGAGATATGATGTGAATTTGAATATACATGTTTGGAGTTCACAAAAGACATACTAGGTTGAATGGTGTCCCCATGAAATTCATGTTCTTCTTGAAATCTCAGAATGGGACTTTATTTAGAAATATAATTATTGCAAATGTAATTAATTAAAATAAAATGAGATTACACTAGAGTGTGGTGGATTCTTCATCAATATAACTGTGTTCTTATTAAGAGGAAAAGACACAGACATGCAAGGAAGCATGTTACAATGAGGGGGGAGGATTGAGTGAAGCATCCATAAGGCACAGTAACACCCCAGTTTTCCAACAAGACCAGGATTGAAGAGAAGAACATGGAAGAGAGTCTCCCCTAGAGCCTTCAGATAGAATATAGCCTTGACAACACCATGGTTTCAAATTTTAGCTACCAGAACTATGAGAGAGAAATTTCAGTTGGTTTCAATTTACCCAATGTATGGTACTTTGTTACAGCAGCTCTGGAAACTAATAAATAAGCCATCAGCATACAGCAGTTATTTAAGTCAAGAGACTACATTAAAATCGCCAAGATAATAAGAATAGTTATAAAAAAAGATGAAGTAAAATGTCTGAAATTTGGGTTATAGTACATTTCGAGGTCAGGGTGATTAGAAGAAACAAGAAAAAGAAACTAAGAGGTAGTCAGTGAGTTAGGAAAAGAACAATTGTGGGATCTTGGAACCCAAATGAAGGAAGCATATCAAGAAGAAAGTTATGCATTACATAATGCAAATAAGTAAAGTAAGATCAATGTTGAAAATTGGCCATTGGTGTTATTGATGTAGCAATCACTGGTAACACTGATGTTGAATTAAGTTATCATATTAAAAGATGTCTTGACAACTTTTTTTTAATATTCAAAGATAATTATTTACACAATTTAATATAATTTTTAGGGAGGTAGCTGACAAAAGATGATAAGGTGAGAAAAGCAGGATGTAGTGATATTTTCAAGATGAAGATTTAATTATGGTAAAAATAAAGAATCCATAACTGACTATTATTATCACAATAAGAAGTAAAATTGAGAAATCACACTGCAAATCTTCCACCATTGCATGTGCTTGTATTTTAGAAGACATTGGTATGTATTTTGGCTGTTCCATTTCTCCTTTGTGTTATTAAATAGAACAGGGAAAAAATGCAAAAAATGAGACAAGACAAAAAAAGCCACAAATACAAAAGGCAAGAAAGTGAGATTCATATGGTACCATCCTGTTTGTTTTCCCCAGGTGAGAACAGTTGATGACAGAATGCAGAACACCAGAAGTCTTTGTCAACAGCGTTGATGTTCCCACTGTATTTCTTTGCTTTGAAACCGATTTGCAATTCTCCTGACATCAGTTTTCAATTTATTACCCCAGGTGGGTCGGTCTCTGTGGAAGGCCAGCCTATATATGCAGCAGCTGAAATAACTAGTTGGGGCTAATGAGACTGAGAATGTCATGGGCTGGTTAATATTCATTTATTTGAAGGGAGCATCTCTGTTTAACCTGAGGGCTATATTTCATTAGATTTATGCACTGTAATGCAATGCCTGAAACTGAATGAAACTGGTGTTGTTTTCTTAAATACCAGCAGTTTTCATTTATGCTTGAGATGAAAATCTGCCCATCTTTAGCATGTATAAAACCTGTTTTCTCTCAGCTACTAATTTTTTTTCTTATTGTGGTCATTGTGTTCTAATGTTGAACATAAGTAATTTTCTTGGATATTAGACATTTCTATTTTCTCCACAACAGGAAATGTAGCTTCTTTATCAAAAGTCTTAGGCAGTTGTAACAACTAAAGTAACAATTGCAGCAGGGCCAGGAGGTATATATCCCTGTCCATGGAATGCAGGGTAATGGAGGCAGTGCAGTGTCCAGGCATGAAAGATTAGATTCCCAGAGGATGAAACATATGTAAAGGTAAAAGTAAATGACAAATGATGCCCATATGATTTTGTTAGACAAAGAGATATTGAATATCATTGTAAGCAAGAAGAGTCCAGAATGGTAGGTACATGACAAAACTGGACTGCATTAGAATCAAGTGAGGATCTTATTAAAACATACTCATGTCTAAAGCCCCCAATCCTACAGGCCTGTTGAATTAGAATATATGACATGAGATTGTAGGTATCTGTATAGGAAGTAGAGACAAGAAGAGCCTGCAGTGAACAGTTAGCAGTGAACCCAGTTTGACATAAACTCTAGTAAAATNTTATTAAATAGAACAGGGAAAAAATGCAAAAAATGAGACAAGACAAAAAAAGCCACAAATACAAAAGGCAAGAAAGTGAGATTCATATGGTACCATCCTGTTTGTTTTCCCCAGGTGAGAACAGTTGATGACAGAATGCAGAACACCAGAAGTCTTTGTCAACAGCGTTGATGTTCCCACTGTATTTCTTTGCTTTGAAACCGATTTGCAATTCTCCTGACATCAGTTTTCAATTTATTACCCCAGGTGGGTCGGTCTCTGTGGAAGGCCAGCCTATATATGCAGCAGCTGAAATAACTAGTTGGGGCTAATGAGACTGAGAATGTCATGGGCTGGTTAATATTCATTTATTTGAAGGGAGCATCTCTGTTTAACCTGAGGGCTATATTTCATTAGATTTATGCACTGTAATGCAATGCCTGAAACTGAATGAAACTGGTGTTGTTTTCTTAAATACCAGCAGTTTTCATTTATGCTTGAGATGAAAATCTGCCCATCTTAAGCATGTATAAAACCTGTTTTCTCTCAGCTACTAATTTTTTTTCTTATTGTGGTCATTGTGTTCTAATGTTGAACATAAGTAATTTTCTTGGATATTAGACATTTCTATTTTCTCCACAACAGGAAATGTAGCTTCTTTATCAAAAGTCTTAGGCAGTTGTAACAACTAAAGTAACAATTGCAGCAGGGCCAGGAGGTATATATCCCTGTCCATGGAATGCAGGGTAATGGAGGCAGTGCAGTGTCCAGGCATGAAAGATTAGATTCCCAGAGGATGAAACACATGTAAAGGTAAAAGTAAATGACAAATGATGCCCATATGATTTTGTTAGACAAAGAGATATTGAATATCATTGTAAGCAAGGAGAGTCCAGAATGGTAGGTACATGACAAAACTGGATGCATTAGAATCAAGTGAGGATCTTATTAAAACATACTCATGTCTAAAGCCCCCAATCCTACAGGCCTGTTGAATTAGAATATATGACATGAGATTGTAGGTATCTGTATAGGAAGTAGAGACAAGAAGAGCCTGCAGTGAACAGTTAGCAGTGAACCCAGTTTGACATAAACTCTAGTAAAATTATGCATTATATTCAATGTCATATTATTATGCCTTTTTATTCCATCTTTCCTGTTGAAATTTGGAAAGATTACAGAGACTTTCATGTGAATCCTGTTACTTTTTAAGATATAGAAAAACACCAAGGAGAGGAGTTAAAAAATGGTTCAAAAAACAGTCATTCCAGAGGTACTGCATGACTGCACATACATAAAAATTTCATTACAAGATATACATATGAAGCACTGAACACACACACCCCTGAAGATACTTTTATGACTCAAATTACACATTAATTCATTTCAGATTATGTGAAATACTACAATTAAAAAAATAACATTGTCAATTCTCTCTTTTTTAAACTAGTGTTCATATATGTATATATATATATATTGCCTTTGGAGTCTTTTTTTTTTTTTTTTTAACATCCTCAATACAGTTTGGAAAAGCCTTTTGTGGACTTTTTGGTCTATTAATTTGTTTTGTTTTACTTTTGATCCATTAGTTTGCACATAATATATTTTATTTTAATGAATCCTTTTCTTTGTTAGTTTCTTTTTTTTTTTTTTTTTAGTGCAATTATCCAGTTGAATAGACAAAACCAGGAACCTCAAACTTAAATGCACAGAGTTCAAGAAAGTAATAAAATGTGTGAGCTGAATTGGCTGCAGGTCAATTGGCAAAGGCAATGTCTGTGGGCAACGAAAATTTATGATTTGTTAAAAAGGATCTTGTTCTTCAGTCTTTGCCCAACAATATAAATAGACTTTCTGTCTTTCATATCTATATGTTTGTATGTCCATCATCTATCTATCTATTTGTCTACTGTCTATTTATCTTGAGAGAAAGAGATTTTGCTGAAACAATTCAGACTTTGGGTCTTCATTTTCAAATTCTTTTCTAAATCAATCTTGTCATTAAGAATAAGAATTCCAATATTTTTCATAGCATTCAATTACCTGTTCATTAGTGTTTCATTTAAGTGGCTCCTGATACCTAGATGTCATAGTGCAAGGCAACAGTAGACACTTGATAGGAAGTGATGGAGTACATATATGCTGGGTTTAATGGGTGGGAGAGAGGGGGAATAGTACAGGAAATAAAAGGAAGTAGCTGAGACAAGCCTTCAGACATGGTGTAAATTCTTCAGGCTGTAGGAGCTAAATAGTCACAGAAATAATTAGGAGAAGACAATAAATTATCTTATGTGCAGTGGGGCATTGCCAGCCCTTTCTTGCCCAGTGAAATTAAGAGAAGTCAATCTACCTATATTCATTTTATTTTTGAAAAAATTTTGTATTTTCTTTTGAAAATATAACACTACATGAGCAGGTACTTCTTGTTTTTATGCCCTTTGGTTGCACTGTAAGGTATATGGGATCTTAGTTCCCCAACCAGGGATCAAATCCGCACCGCTTGCAGTGAAAGCACTGGAAAGGCAGAGTNTTTTGTATTTTCTTTTGAAAATATAACACTACATGAGCAGGTACTTCTTGTTTTTATGCCCTTTGGTTGCACTGTAAGGTATATGGGATCTTAGTTCCCCAACCAGGGATCAAATCTGCACCGCTTGCAGTGAAAGCACCGGAAAGTCAGAGTCTCAATCACCGGGTCACCAGGGAAGTCCTCTGAACATGTACCCTTTGAGAAATAAGTAGGACCATTGAGAAAGAACTTTGCCTCAGAGAAATGTGGCCATTCTGATGTTTCCATTCTTGGGCCTGNATGCTGGGAAAGATTGAGGACAGGAGGAGAAGGGGATGACAGAGGATGAGATGGTTGGATGGCATCACTGACTCAATAGACATGAGCTTGAGAAAACTCTGGGAGATAGTGAAGGACAGGGAAGCCTGTCATGCTGCAGTCCATGCAGTTGCAAAGAGTCAAATACGACTTAGCGACTGAACCACAACAAATCAGAATGGTACATGTTAACAAATGGCAATCTTATATTGAATATCATAATCCTGTCTCTTATACACATCTGATCTTTGTGACTCCATGACTGTAGCCTGCCAAGCTCCTCTGTCCATGGAATTCTCTAGGCCAAAATACTGGAATGGGTAGCTATTTCCTTCTTCAGGGTATCTTTCCAACCCAGGGATCAAACCCAGATCTACCACATTGCAGGTGAATTCTTTACCAGCTGAGCCACCAGAGAAGCCCAATATACTGAAAGGAAGCACTTAACTTAAAAATAGTAACAAGAGTGGCTATTCTTAGGTTTTATTGACTTAAAATACTTTCCCTTCTCTGTCCCATTTTGTCAAAGCACTTATAAAATTTTTAAACACTTTTAGAAGAATTTTAGGCTCATTGGAAAAGAGAATGGTACAAAAATATCTCATCTACTCACTGCCCCAAGAAAAGTAGTCTCCCTTATTAATATTCCCTATCATGGAATGAATGGATGAATGAGTGGATGAATCACAAGCTAGAATCAAGATTTCCAGGAGAAAAATCAACAACTTTAGATATACAGATGACATAATTCTAAGGGCAAAAAGTGGAGAAGAACTAAAAAGTCTCTTGATGAAGGTGAAAGACAAGAGTGAAAAAAGCAGGCTTAAAACTCAAAATTCGAAAAACTAATGTCATGACATCTGGTCCTATTACTTCATGGAAAATAGAAGGAGAAAAAGTAGAAACAGTGACAGGCTTTATTTTTCTGGGCCACAAAATCACTGCAGATGGTGACTGCAGCCATGAAATTAAAAGACACTTGCTCCTTGGAAGGAAAGCTATGACAAACCTAGACAGCATATTAAAAAGCAGAGACATCACTTTGATGACAAAGATCTATATAATCAAAGCTATGTTTTTTTTCCAGTAGTTGTGTACAGATATGAGAGTTGGACCATAAAGAAGGTTGAACACCAAATAATTGGTGCTTTCAAACTGTGATGTTGGAGAACACCCTTGAAAGTCCTTTTGACTGCAAGGTGATCAAATCAATCGATCTTAAAGGAAATCAGTCTTGAATATTCATTGGAAGGACTGATGCTGAAGTTGAAACTCCATTCTTTTGCCCATCTGATGGGAAGAGCTGAATCATTGGAAAAGACCCTGATGCTGGGAAAGATTGAGGACAGGAGGAGAAGGGGACGACAGAGGATGAGATGGTTGGATGGCATCACTGACTCAATAGACATGAGCTTGAGAAAACTCTGGGAGATAGTGAAGGACAGGGAAGCCTGTCATGCTGCAGTCCATGCAGTTGCAAAGAGTCAAATACGACTTAGCGACTGAACCACAACAAATCAGAATGGTACATGTTAACAAATGGCAATCTTATATTGAATATCATAATCACCTAAAGTTCTTCATTTACATTAATGTTCACTGTTGGTCTTATATATTCTGTTAGTTTAGATAAAAGTACAATGCCATGTGGGCCTTCCAAAATGGCTAAGTAGTAAAGAATCCACCTGCAGTGCAGGAAACCTGGGTTCGATCACCGGTGTGGGAAGCTATCCTGCAGAAAGGAATATCTCCAATATTCTCACCTGGAGAATCCCATGACAGAAGAGCTTGGTGGGCTACATTCTATAGGGTCTTAAAGAGCTGTAAATTACTGAAGTGACTGAGCACGCACGCACACACAATGGAATGTATCTTTCACTACAGTACCATGCAAAATACCTTCATTGCCCTGAAAATCCTCTGTACTCCATATATTTACCCTTCTTCTATCTCAGCCTCTGACAACCACTGATCTTGTTACTATCTCCATAGTTTTACTTTTACCAAGAATGTCATATGTGGTAGCTGTAAACTTTTACTATGTAGTTTTTCTATTTTTTTTCAAATTGGCTTCTTTCATTTAATAATACACAATTAACATTTCTCTATGTCTTTTCTTTTTAATTTTTTTTGTTTATTTATTTTTGGCTGTGCTGCATCTTTCTTGCTGTGCAGGGTGAGCAGGGGCTACTCTATAGTAGTGGTATGCAGGCTTCTTGTTGTGGTGGCTTCTCTTGCTTCAGTGTGCAGGCTCTATGACCCTTAGGATCCAGTAGTTGGGGTGTATGGAGTATGTAGACATTGGTAGTAGTGATGCATGGGATTTGTTTCCCCATGGCATGTGGAATCTTCTTAGACCAGGGATTGAACAGGTATTTCCTGCACTGGCAAGCAGATTCTTAACCTTTGGACCACCAGGGAAGTCCCATGTTTTTTCATAATTTCTTACTTTTGTAAGAAACTGCCAAACTGTTTTTAACAATGGCTGTACCTTGTTACATTTCCACTAGCAATGGATTAGGGTTCTGTTGTTCTACATCCTCATCAGCATTTGATATTGTCAATGTGCTAGATTTGGTTATTCTAATTGGACTATAATGGTATCTCATTGTTTTAATTTGCATTTCCCTGATGGTATGTGATATGCAATGGCTTGTTTCATGTTTATTTGTCATCTATATAACTTCTTTGGTGCTATTTGTTCAGGATTTTAACTCATTTTGTAATTAGGCTACTTATATTTTTATTGTTAAATTTTAGGAGATCTTTCCATATTTTGTATAATGTTTTTCTATGTTGTTGCTTTTTTTGGCAAATATTTTCTCTTAATCTAAGACATCTTCTCATTCTCTTGATATTGAATTTCACATAGCTAAAGTTTTTAAATTTTGATGAAGTCAGTTCATCTGCATTTCTTTTATGAATCATGCTCTTGATGTTGTATCTAAAAACAACATTGCCATTCTCAGGATCATCTAGATTTTCTATTATGCTATCTTCTAGGAGGGCTCCTCAGGTGGCTCAGTGATAAAGAAGCCACCTGCCAAGCAGGTGATATGGATTTGATCCCTTGGTTGCAAAGGTACCCNTAAAAACAACATTGCCATTCTCAGGATCATCTAGATTTTCTATTATGCTATCTTCTAGGAGGGCTCCTCAGGTGGCTCAGTGATAAAGAAGCCGCCTGCCAAGCAGGTGATATGGATTTGATCCCTTGGTTGCAAAGGTACCCTGGAGAAGAAATGGCAACCCACTCAAGTATTATTGCCTGGAAAATCCTATGGATAGAAAATCCTGGTGGGTTACAGTTCATGGAGTTCCAAAAGAGTAGGCCATGACTTAGCAACTAAACAACAAGAACATCTTTTAGGAATTTTATCATTTTGCATTTGTTGAGTATTGTATACCATTTTGACCTATTTTTGTGCAGGATATAATATCTATATTTAGATTCATTATTTTAATTTGAAGATTCAGTTGTTCCAGAACCAGTTTTTAAAAAGGTTGTCTTTGGTTCATTGTATTGTCTTTTCTACTTTGTCAAAAATCAGTTAATATATTTATGTGAGTCTATCAATAGTCTTTTTACTCAATTCCATTGATNTATAATATCTATATTTAGATTCATTATTTTAATTTGAAGATTCAGTTGTTCCAGAACCAGTTTTTAAAAAGGTTGTCTTTGGTTCATTGTATTGTCTTTTCTACTTTGTCAAAAATCAGTTAATATATTTATGTGAGTCTATCAATAGTCTTTTTACTCAATTCCATTGATCTTGTCTATTTTCACCAAAAGCACACTGTTTTAATTACTGTGGGTTTATAATAAGTTTTGAAGTTGAGTAATATCAGTCTTTCTAGCTTGTTTCTCTCTTTCAGCTATTATGGGTCTTTTGTTACTCCATTTAAACTTTAGAAAGTTTGTCAATGTTGACAAAATAGTTTGCTGGGATTTTGATTGGTATTGCATTGAATATATAGATCAATTTGGAAGAAACTGACATCTGACAATAGTGAGTCTTCCTATTTATGAGCACAGAATATATCTTCACTTTAATTATGTGATTTTGTTCTTCAAAGTTTGGTAACTTTCTTTATATTGTTGTTGTTTAGTCACTGAGTCATGTCCAACTCTTTTGCTTCCCCAAGAACTATAGCTCACCAGGCTCTTCTGTCCATGGCATTTTCCAGGCAATAATATTGGAATAGGTTGTCATTTCCTTCTCCAGGGAATCTTCTCAATCCATGGATTGAACCTGCATCTCCTACTTTGGCAGGCTATTCTTTACCACAGAACCACCAGGGAAGCCCTTTCTTTATGTAGTTCTTATCATAGTTATACCTAGGCATTTCATTTCGGCAGCTGTCAATATAAATTATATATATTTATTTATATATATAAATTTCAAATTCCATTTGTTCAGTGTTGGTATATAAGAAAGTGATTAATTTTTATACTTTAACCTTGTATTCTGAAACCTTGCTATTACTTGCTTATTATTTCTTAGAGAGTTTTGTTGTTGTTGTTTATGAATATGTCGTTTACAAACAAGAAGAGTTCTATTTCTCCCATCTTGATATGTAAAATTTGTAGTTCCTTTTATTGTCTTACTGCATTAGCTAGATCTTCCAGTAGGATGTAAAAAGGAGCTTTGAAAAGAGAAATGTTCTATAGTCCAAAGATTAAATCTGAGTCTTTTAGTGAGTCTGTCCCTCAGAACTGTGCACTTGACAAATGCTTCTCAATTTTTCTCTCCCTTAATGTAGGACAGGATAGCTAGAGTGGGCTGGATTTGTGTTTTCCTTCTTCTATATGGAAGTTTAGAAGGGCCAGTAGTTGAGGATTTTCTTTTCCTGGGTGGAGCTGAGAAGTGACACTAGAACTGACTGGTGTTGGTTATTTTCCTCCCTTCAGGTTTCCGTTAGACTCAGAAAATAATCCAGCAGGTTATACTCTGGCTAACTAGTTTCTCCTAAGGGACAGTCTTTTCAAGAACAAAATGTTCTGATATGTTTCAAAATGTTTAACTTTCTTCTCTTCCCTGCTGAAAGGCTAAGTAGACTTTTTTTTTTTCTTCTGATGTTTACTTTGGGGACCTAGTTTAGCTCCTGGAGGTGAATCTTACAGTACTGTAGCAGACCTCTATAATTGGTTCTCCCTAAATATTTTAACTCTCAGAGTTGCCTACACTGAGTCTCCTGCAATTTTTCAATCTGAAGTCAGGTTTTCATACCTGGCACTGGTTTCTGTGGTGCATAGTAATTGTAATTCTGTGTATCCATCTGTATATCTCTCCAGTTTTGGAGGCAATAGCTTGCCCTGTGTCCTCCCTTCTCTTATGATCCAAGGAGAGTTGAGTTTTCCATCTGTTCAGTTTTTTTTTTTAATTTAAATTTATTTATTTTAATTGGAGGCTAATTATTTTTCAATATTGTATTGATTTTGCCATGCATCAACATGAATCCGCCATGGGTGTACACGTGTTCCCAATCCTGAACCTCCTCCTCCCTCCCTCCCCATACTATCCCTCTGTTTCATCCCAGTGCACCAGACCCAAACATCCTGTATCCTTCACTGAACCTGGACTGGTGATTCGTTTTTTATATGATATTATATATGTTTCAATGCCATTCTCCCAAATCATCCCATCCTCTCCCTTTCCTACAGAGTTCAAAAACTGTTCTATACATCTCTATCTCTTTTGCTGTTGCTCATACAGGGTTATTGTTACCATATTTCTAAATTTTTTACTTGTTTTTAGGACAAAGTGTTGACTTCCAATCCTCTAACATGTTGAACTAGGAACCCAAGTCCATCTATTTTTTTTTTTTTCTTTTTTCATTAGACACACACGATAATAGACCCTTTGCAACATGACAGCCTTTCCTTAATGGGAAGAAGAATCTTGAAATATATGAAGAGGCATTTCAAATATAAAATAATAAAGGTTGTGAAGAGGTGAGCAAAGCACCTTGTAGAAGAATGCTCATGTGTGCCCAGTCATGTCTGACTCTTTGAAATCCTGTGTACTATAGACCATCAGGTTTCTCTATCTGTGGATCTTTGCAGATAAGGATACTGGAATGGGTTGCCATTTCCTACTCCAGAGGATCTTCTCAACCCAAGGATTAAACCCACATCTCTTGCATTTCCTGCATTGGCAGTCAGATTTGTTATCACTGCACCACTTAGGAAGCCCTGTAGAAAAGATACTGCTGCTAAGCTGCTAAGTCACTTCAGTCATGTCTAAGTCTGTGCGACCCCATAGATGGCAGCCCACCAGGCTCCGCGACCTCTGGAATTCTTCGGGCAAGAACACTGGAGTGGGTTGCCATTTCTTTCTCCAATACATGAAAGTGAAAAGTGAAAGTGAAGCCACTCAGTCGTGTCCGACCCTCAGTGACCCCATGGACTGCACCTTCTAGGCTCTTCTGTCTATAGGATTTTCCAGGCAAGAGTACTGGAGTGAGGTGCCATTGCCTTCTCCAGAAAAGATACTGAACTCTAATTAAATATATAGCATCTTTTATATTCTGCAATGGGATAATGGTATACAAATAAACATGATGGACCTGTTTTGGTAACTTCTGATATTATTTAAATAAAATGGACATAATGTTTCCTCAGTCTCATATTGACTATACATACCAAAGTTCTCTCTTATTTTTGGTTTCCTTTTTCTAGGGCATTCTGAAAGCCAATGGGTCTGTCATCAAGTTTATGTTAATACTTGATAACTAAAACATGAAATACAATCTTAAAAAGGGATATGTTTTGATGAGTATAAAGGAAGCTACTCTGATTATTATAGATTATTTAGTCTTCTGCTGTAATAAAAGCTGTCACTTGGAGATATCTATATAAATGTCCAAGAAATGAGAAGTGAAATTACCCAAATCCTCCTCTACACAATAATATGTCTTCAGAATTCTTGTGTGTGTGTGTGTGTGTGTGTGTGTGTTAGTTGCTTAGTCGTGTCCGACTCTTTGCAACACCATGAACTATAGCCTGCCAGGTTCCTCTGCATGGGGATTCTCCAGGCAAGAATACTGGAGTGGGTTGCCATTTCCTTCTCCACAGAATCATTGTACCAGTGTGTTAGTCCATTTGGGCTTCCATAACACATTTTCATATACCAGATGGTTAAAAACAAACAAACAAACAAACAAANGGAGTTGGTGCCGGACAGGGAGGCCTGGCATGCTGGAGTTAATGGAATTGCAAAGAGTTGGACATGACTGAGCAACTGAACTGAACTGAACTGAACTGAACTAATACAATAGAGAAGCTAAACAAAACAATGACCTGGGAAACATCTATGAATTATGAGTAAACATAAAAATAATATTAGGAATAAAGCGTGGTTACTATAGATGCTACATATATTTAAAAGATAATAAAATATTATTAACACATACATGACAAAATGTAAACAGATAAAAAATACCACTTACAAAAATTTATGCAAATGAAACAAAAAGTGTAAATAGCCCTATACTTATTTAAGTAAATTATCAAAGACTCCCAACCAATTAAATTCTAGACCTACAAATTTTGTCAGTGAATTATAGCAAACATTCAAAAAAGAATTAATGCCAATTCTGTAAAAGTCCTTCAGAAAATTAAAATGCTTTCAAAATTGTTTTATAAGCTTTACAAACAAAAGTTAACAAAAAGATCTTACAAAAATAATTACGGAAAACTTTGAATCTTTCTTTTACATAGGTGTTTGTTTATGTCAGGGATCCTAGATTATTACTTGCCTCAATTTATTTCATTTCCTTTCTTAGGGAGAGAGGTCCAAAACTTGAGTTTTTCAAGACTGATAGAACCAGGCAGCAATAAAGTTTGTAGTAGTGTTCTGTAGCAATGGATGCCTTTTTTTTTCTCATTCATTGCTTATTTGGTTTCACCCAGGGCCCTCAGTTCTATGTTCTTGACCCTTTAGATCTAAAATTTTGACCTGCATCACAATGTAAGCATTTATACCCAAGGTCCTAAATTTTTCCAGCCACATCTCAGGTCATTAAGTTTCTCTAGGTCTTACTGGCTTTGATTCTACCACCTGAGAATTTCTTGTTATTGAGAAATTTTGTTTCCTTTATTTCCCATACAATCTCCTCAATGCATTTTAATTTTCCTTTATGTTACTGTAATTAATGAGTATGTTCTAGATGTTTATAGAATATATTTTTTAAGTTACTCTATTTTTGTTATAATAAATACATTTCAACATGTCTGTTTTTATTAACACAGAAAATGGTAAAAATATATTAAGTTAAAAATAAAATAGTAAAATTGTTTTATGCATCATGCATATTAGTAATTTAGTCGTATAATAAAGTAAAAAGAATAAAAGTGAACATTTTTATTACTCTATTCGAGCATTATATATTGAATATATTCTACATTTACTGTTGAATAGGGAAAAGTTATTAAAATAAAGAAAAGAAAGCTAGCATACATATAATACATTGGAAAATATAAACAGCTCCTCTAACACATTGAAGAGTTTTTCTGCAAATATAAAATGAGTGGAGTAGATTCTTTAAGAAACTCTAGTACTAATTTGAAAATTATTTCACAGAGTTCATTTCAAAAGGATTTTAATACTAGAAAATGTGTGTCCAGTTCTCTCTATATTTTGTGGAAACAATGAACCTGACAATTCACAGCTGAGCAAATACCAACCCTGGTGAAGTAAAGAAATAACTGAAGAATTATAGGTCAAGCTTTTATTTCTATTTTGCATTAATATTCACTATACAGACTCTACCTTGTGGAAATGTGACTACTAGAGATGATTGTGGTCTCTGTTGTTATCTTCCTTACTTTCCTAACTGCCCCCAAATGACTGGTCTAGCAGACCCAATTCTGATGCAGTAAAATTTGAAGTCACTCAGGAAAGGATTAATTTTACATTTAACTGATCATAAGATGGATTGGATGAATGATGAGAAGTCACAGAAAATACATGTACATTAAAGCAGATGACAGGAAATTGAAAATATTACTATAACTTATTAAGTATTGATTTTTACAGATTTTTTGATATTACTTGACACAAATAAATGATAGAGGCAAAGAAATTTGATAAGAGATAAGAAAGGTGAGGACACAGTCATCAGAGTGAAGAACTACAGATTTGGACTCAGGTGCTATAATTATATGACTAGAGAAGAAAGCAAAAGCAACAAAATGACTATAGATGGAAATTATGGGCAAGATGGATGAAAACATAAAATTAATTTTCAAAAAGAGTGTGATTTCAAAGTTACAGAATTGTTTCTTCTGGTAAGTCATTGTATTATTTTCTTTAATTTCTTCCTTCTATAGTTGAAATATAATATCCTCAATATCTCAGTTTTGACAAGATCTTGTGTGGAAAGACTATCATGATTAGCATAAGCTGAAAAAAACTCTTTCTTTATAAAGATTATGATGTTGTATACTATTGCTTTCGAATTTACATATGTAAAAATCACTGTTGCATGACACCAGTGCTCCAAGACAACTAGACTGAAGGAGAAGAACAGTCTCCTCCTTTTACTCAAACTCTTATCTTTTGATATCTGTCACTTGAGTCTTAAGCTCTCAGGACACAAGTTCTACATCTTGCAATAAATCTATTTTCTCCTTTGGCTGTTGGGCTTCCCTGGTGGCTCAATCTGTAAAGAATATGCCTTCAGTGAAGGAGATCACCTGCAATACAGGAGAGTGGGTTCAATTTCTGGGTCAAGAGGATCCCTTGGAGAAGGAAATGGCAACCCACTCCAGAATTCTTTCCTGAGAAATCCTATAGACAGTGGAGCCTGGCAGGCTACAGTTGATGGGGTTTCAAAGAGTTGAAAATGAATTAACAACTAAACCACAACAAAGTCCTATCATTAATTAGAATTAATTGATTGTTTATGATTTTTCTAATTAATTAAACCCAATTGCTATTTCCTTAAATTTGACCCTGATTACCTCTGGAATCTACTCTGACAGTGACTTTATAACTTGTCTTTTATTTGTGTCTCAAGATTAGGTCCATCTTGAACACTGTATTCTTATTGATATGCTTAGTACATCTGTGTACAACATAACAGCTCAGTATTCACCTAAAATGCTGTGAGATTTTGTGTTTCCATTTCTTTAATCTTATTTCCTCCATGATTCCTGGATTGGGAAGATCCCCTGGAGACAGAAATGGCATTCAAGTATTCTTGCATGGAGAATCCCATGGGCAGAGGAGCCTGGCAGGTTACTATCCATGGGGTCACAAAGAGTTGGACACGACTTAGTGACTAAACCACCACCATTTCCTCCATGAAGGAATTTTCCTTTTTCTACTTCCTTCCATCAATTTATGCCCTCATCCTTTAAGGTCCAGATGCAAGTGTAATATATTTCAAGGAAAGCTCATTTTACTCTACAAATAAACTCCTCTATCTTGCTTTAAAACATTTAAAGCAAATGGACCTGTTGAGACCATAATACTTCAGTTAATGTTCAGAAAGAAAATGTAACCACATATTTGGAAATTTTCACCTAAGGAAGAAGTCTACACTGAAGAAAAACTTTTGTAGGCAGTTAGCATACATGCTTTTTGGAAGCTGTTTGAAGCAATAGATCCTTCAGGCAGACACTTAGTCAGTTCAGTTCAGTTGCTCAGTCGTGTTCAACTCTTTGCAACTCCATGAATGCAGCACGCCAGGCTTCCTTGTCCATCACCAACTCTCAGATTTCACCCAGAGTCATGTCCATCGAGTCGGTGATGCCACCCAGCCATCTCATCCTCTGTCGTTTCCTTTTCTTCCTGCCCCCAGTCCCTCCTAGCATCAGTCTTTTCCAGTGAGTTAACTCTTTACATGAGGTGGCCAAAGTATTGGAGTTTCACCTTTAGCATCTGTCCTTCCAGAGAACACCCAGGACTGATCTCCTTTAGAATGGACTGGTTAGATCCCCTTGCAGTCCGAGGGACTCTCAAGAGTCTTCCCCAACACCACAGTTCACTAGAATATTTAATAGTGTCAGAGCTCTCACACTGTGTACAACAGAAAATCTAGGCTTTTGAGTTGCCCCTGCAACATTTCTGGGTCCAGGTTAATTTTCAAACTTTATTTTTTTCATTGAATTCTGCACTTGTCAATGGGCTGTTTGTTTCTAAAATCTTCTATATTACTAACATTGTGCATTTTCACATTATGCTCTTTTCCTCAGGCATTTCATCCAACTCCTCTCTGTTTACATCCATCCTATACATTTTTTAAAGAAATAGTTTATATATGAGGTCTTTACTAACTTCACCATAATTTCTTCCAAAAAAAAAATAGTTATATCATTATTTTGAGGCTTCCCTGGTGGCTCAGTGGTAAAGAATTCATGTACAGTGCAAGAGACACAGGAGATGCAGGTTCAATCCCTGGATCAGAGCCTAAGGCAACCGTCTCCAGTATTTTTGCCAGGAAAGTCTTATGGACAGAGAAACCTGATGGGCTACAATCCATAGGGTTGCAAGGAGTCAAGACATGACTGAAGTGACTAAGCACACATATCATTNTGAAAAACTTTTGTAGGCAGTTAGCATACATGCTTTTTGGAAGCTGTTTGAAGCAATAGATCCTTCAGGCAGACACTCAGTCAGTTCAGTTCAGTTGCTCAGTCGTGTTCAACTCTTTGCAACTCCATGAATGCAGCACGCCAGGCTTCCTTGTCCATCACCAACTCTCAGATTTCACCCAGAGTCATGTCCATCGAGTCGGTGATGCCACCCAGCCATCTCATCCTCTGTCGTTTCCTTTTCTTCCTGCCCCCAGTCCCTCCTAGCATCAGTCTTTTCCAGTGAGTTAACTCTTTACATGAGGTGGCCAAAGTATTGGAGTTTCACCTTTAGCATCTGTCCTTCCAGTGAACACCCAGGACTGATCTCCTTTAGAATGGACTGGTTAGATCCCCTTGCAGTCCGAGGGACTCTCAAGAGTCTTCCCCAACACCACAGTTCACTAGAATATTTAATAGTGTCAGAGCTCTCACACTGTGTACAACAGAAAATCTAGGCTTTTGAGTTGCCCCTGCAACATTTCTGGGTCCAGGTTAATTTTCAAACTTTATTTTTTTCATTGAATTCTGCACTTGTCAATGGGCTGTTTGTTTCTAAAATCTTCTATATTACTAACATTGTGCATTTTCACATTATGCTCTTTTCCTCAGGCATTTCATCCAACTCCTCTCTGTTTACATCCATCCTATACATTTTTTAAAGAAATAGTTTATATATGAGGTCTTTACTAACTTCACCATAATTTCTCCAAAAAAAAAATAGTTATATCATTATTTTGAGGCTTCCCTGGTGGCTCAGTGGTAAAGAATTCATGTACAGTGCAAGAGACACAGGAGATGCAGGTTCAATCCCTGGATCAGAGCCTAAGGCAACCGTCTCCAGTATTTTTGCCAGGAAAGTCTTATGGACAGAGAAACCTGATGGGCTACAATCCATAGGGTTGCAAGGAGTCAAGACATGACTGAAGTGACTAAGCACACATATCATTATTATACCACAGAGTCAATCGTTTGAAGGCATAAAATCACACAATTAACTAGATGAGGAACTAGTTTTGACACAAGTATATGTCAGAACCTGCACCAGAGAGATCCTTTCCATTTCCATTTAATTTTTAGGTCTACTGAACTTGCCCCTTTTCATTACTAATTTACCTTTTAAATACATAGGTTCCCCCTCTCTGCCACATCTTAGCTTTAAACATCTTGAATGCTCAGTTCACATTTTAAATGCCTTTGTATTTGGCAAAGTACTTAGCAGAAGTACTTGGCAGACTAAATTCTGGATTTATATATTCAATGAACTTTAATTTTATTATTAGAGACTCCAAGGATCCAAGGATCAATATTAAATTTTAAGCTATATTTTAGTTCCTCCCAAACATCCTTTGCACCATTTCCTGATCTGTTAAATGGTAGAAAATCTGGATCCCTCCTACTTGTTTTCCTTGTAGCCTACTTATTTTTACAGTAGTAATTACTGTTTGGGAAGCTTTTGAGGTCTCGGCCAAACCATTTTTGGAAGGTGAAGCATTTTCAGCTAAAAAGTAGAAAACAGATTTTCAAATCTCATCTTTGTGTCAGCATATAGTATTTTTAAACTTATCTATTCAGTTTTACTTTTCCCACTTTGTTAAACATCAAAGACAACTCAATGAATGTTCATTCTTTCTATATGTATTAAATGTATGGTTTGCTGAAGAGAAAAATAATTTTAACTTATTATTTTAATGCCATGAAAAGCCTATAGATGTATTGCTTATATTAACAGTGATAATTATGATTTTATTTCATTACAGAAAACTTTAAATATATCATTTAAAATAGATAAAACTGGTGCCATTAGCTCTATTTTACTGGTGAAAAAACTAAGGCTAAATGAGATTCAGCAACTTGCTCAGAAATCCCCAAGTTAATATGGAGAGCTGGATTAGAATCCAGTTCTCCTGTCTCCATTCCCAGTCCTTCCTATTACTTCATGGCCTGTCCCCAGTTGGCGAAGCAAGGCCCATTTTGGATGTGAAAGGGAAATAAACTGTAATTGCTGCCAAGGAGGCATATTGAGTGGGATGTACTGAATCTTTCGGTTGCATCAGGTTCTGCTGTGCATGTACGAATTCTGCCAGAATCAGCTTCTTTCATCAAGATGTTCATTTTCTAGAGATGAAATTTAATGGGATGAAATTTCATATCGTCCATGGTCAGTGGATAGGAAATAAAATATGAATATTCTGTGTTGGATAAACTCCACAAAAAAGATTGAGAAAATTCTTATGCTGGCTACAGGAAAACTTCAATTTGGCAGAATTCAATTCTCAGGAAATCTTGACTAATGGGGAAGATAGAGAGAATAGGAATTTTACAGAAAAAAAGTGAGCAGTGCTGTGTGTGTGTGTTTAACTTGAATTCTAATCTTATCTTTAATTATTTGCCTCTCACAAAGAAGTTTCCCACTGATTTTTGTATCCCATATCTTACTTAGCTGGTTAGATCAATTGAACATTATGGAAGTATTTAGGAAGAAATAGGGCTTCACTGGTTGCTCAGACAGTAAAGAATCTGCCTGCAATGCAGGGGCAAACTGGGTTCAATCCCTACATCAGAAGATCCCTGAGAAAATGGCATAACAACCCATTTCAGTATTCTTATTTAGAAAATCCCATAGACAGAAGAGCCTGGCAGGCTACAGTCCATAGGATTGCAAAGAATTGGTCACAACTGAAGCAACTTAGCACTCATGCAGGAAGTGTTTAACAATGATTTTCAGATTTCCTGACTTGGGACCTACAGAGGTTGGTGGTGGCATTCATTCTTTTTTGTTGTTGTTGTTTAATTGATACAACTGATGTTCAGAACACAATTTTACAGGAAATAGAGTAGGGAAGGCCGTTATAGTAGCTATTATAAATGAGTGAATGGCTCAGTTCACAAATAGGGCTGAAAATGAGAATTTCTGGGATGTTTTACCTGGTATTTTCATTTTGCAGACTCAGGACCCTCTGTCATAGAGTAGGAAGAAACGAGCTTCCTTTGGGTCATATTCTCTTCTCTAATTTATCTGATAAAATCTCTTCTATTTCACTGTTTGCCTTTTTTCAGTTGTCACAGAAGACTGTATAACTTTCCTAACTTCGACATTTTAATCCTGAGATTTTTGGTGACTGCTGTTCCTTCAAGTAATAAAGGTCTTGGGGTATCAAATACCAAATTAGAGCTCACATTATAAGCTGCCAATAGCAACAGCTTGGTAAAACACAGATTCTTAGGTGCTGTGGTTTCCACCTTTATCAAAATTCACTTTGTGTGAAGGCCTTAACTTCATTGTTCAATGACCGGAAGAAGAGTGATCAGATGGATGTAAGCTTTTCTTTCTCTTCTTTATCAAGTTTTCTCAGGTAGACAAGGGGGTACTGACAATGTTGTTTCTAGCTTTTCTCCTTTTTTCAACCCACTTCACTCTTCTGAAAATGTACTTTCCCCAAACATGTTCTTCATATGTCATCCTTAGTTTTCCTATCATCTCTTATTGTGTATGACTTATCAGTGAAAAGTGCAACACCAAGCTGGGGTGGCCTCTGCTGTCACTCGATGTTTACTCATATAATGCAAACTGATTCATAGTTTTTCCAAGAAAAACACCACCCAAAAGCAAACCTATAATTAAAGCTTTCTTTTAAGGGTAAAACTTTGAAGAGAAATTAATAATAGAAAATGTATCATTTAAGTTATCACAGCCATCCTCAACAAAACACAATGATTTTTGTGTTTTCAAGATTAATGAGTTTGTACAAGAACAGTGATTAGGACACTCTTGTTCTTTTTATGATGTCTCAACTACCCCAAATATTGCCTAAAACCAAGAACTAATTGAACATGGAATTTAATATTCCCATAATTGCTCTTATGTGCTATTGTTGTTATTGGTACATAATATATAACTGTAATTGTTAGTCAGTCATGTCCAACTTTTTGTGACCCCATGGACTACAGCCTACCAGGCTCCTCTCTCCATGGCATTCTCGAGGCAAGAATACTAGAGTGGGTTGCCATGCCATTCTCCAGGGGATCTTCCCAATCCAGGGATTGAACCCAGGTCTTCCACACTGCAGGCAAATTCTTTACCATCTGAGCCACCAGGAAGCCATATATATATAATTGTAGCATAGTGTATTAAACCACACCCATGATTATAATACACATGATAAAGAGAAAGCAAAAACTTTAGGCCAAATCCCCAAGTAACTTTAATCTACAAAACAACTTAGAGCATTATTTAATTTTTATTATTATTGTAAATGGTTATTCTTTAGCTCAAAGGAATCTTCCCATTTATTCACTTTAGCTTAAATTTGGAGAACAGCACTAAAGTGTGAAGCTTGGGGAGAAGAGAAAAACAACAGAGGGAGAGAGGAGAAAGAGGCTGAGTTGGAGTCTTTGGAGGACAGTGTCTACTTGTGACTGTGCTATAAAACTTCATTTCTACTTCAATGTCCCTTAAGCCTTGAGAGTCTCAAAGGCTAAACGATAACTCAAATCTCTTTCAGCTATACTGACTACGTGGTTATTAAAACCAGGCAAAAAATCACTGTCACTGTCTGTGTTGTAAACAAAAATAAGTTTAGGAACTGGAAGTGTCAGCTGTCCTATATGGACAAAGTTTCCCTTGTTGAACTTTAGGGGCACTGGCTCCCATGGCTATAAATTTTTAAGTAGTACTTTTCAGAAAACAGACAACTAGAGGGTCTTAGAAAATAATTTTTCTTCTAAAAGTAAATGATATAATGAAGACACTTTTTAAAATCACCAGTATAGCATACTCAAATCTAGAAAGGCTCGATTTCATTTGTTTGCATGCTTCCTGAACTACCACTGCTAAGCTGATTATATTTAAAACTCTTTGAGAATTCTTAAGCAGGAAATATTCTGCATAAAGCCAAATTTTGTTCTGGTTCATTCAACTTTAAAGATCGTGGCTTAGACTTCCTTTTTTAAATCACTGCTATCCAGAGTGACACACCTGCTCTGTGATATACTACAAGGCACAGATTAAAAAAAAAAATTGGATAGCAATTCTGGGATTCATAAATGCTTCCTCATGACAACACTCTGCCACTAGAGGCCCAGACAACAGAGATAACCCAGCTGGTATGACTTACTTTCCAAAGCTATAACCCTAACGCATCCCAGAGGGGAAAATGAAAAGAGATTTATTATTAGTTCTGAGCTAATGCTGATCAATGAACAAAACGCCACGAGACTGTGGCCAAAGCTGTATATGCTGTCCAAGAAAAAATAAAAGGGAAGGATAAGGGGAAAAATGCTTCCAATATGCAAGAGAAATACAGGAGAGAATAATAACCTTTTTTGTTAGGAAACTATCCCTCATGACCAAGAGCAGTGCTCTGCCATCTGTTCTCTGTATTGTGGTCTCACAGAGCAAATGCCTGTCATGTACAACAAGCAAAGGAAGCATTAAGAAAAGAGAACATTTCCAAGGTAATTTTCCTAATATCAAATAAGTTGATCAACAATCTGCTGGCCTCTCTTTTATTACATATCCTCAAGTCTCAGTTCTGTAAGGGCAGAACTCCAACAGAGGAACACTAATGCCAAGAATGGAAAGAACAAAGACTTAGACCCTCAGGATGGTGGTGAGACAAATCAAAGTGATATAAAGAGATGTGGAGACAAACGGACATGGCAAATAGAAGCTCACTGGAAATATATATAGCATATAGCATTCCTCATTCCTGTTCGCTTTGCTGTGAGGTGGTGTTTGCATCTTAATTACCAGCTGACATTCCCCAAATATCCCTGCACCCATGCGGGAAACTGTACTAGAAGACTTTAAGCAGTGGCAAGGCAAATGACAAAAACAAAGGTCTTGGGGACCAGGATATGTGACCATATAGTCCAAGTACATGCAGGTGTAACAGGAAGAAGCTTAAACAAGGGAAGAGTTGATTTGTTCCCAGTCCAGAGGCTAGGCCTGCAGAAGTGCTGGATCTAAGAAGACAAGTAGAATGAGGAGGATGCAAGAACCAGCTTTAGATGAAATGTCAATTGCCACTGGAAACTCAAAGACTAGTAGGATGCAAACACCAGAAAATGCACCAGATTTGAGAATGCAGAGAGTGTACTATAAAGACAGGCAGAGATACTATCAATAATAAAAGCCTTGGTAGCTAGAATGGATCTATCCAATTTCACCTTTATTTCCCAGCTATCCTGTTGAGAGACTATGTTGAACAACAGAGGCCAAGATGTCTGTAGTAAATGTCAATTTAAAACAGTTGATCTNACTATCAATAATAAAAGCCTTGGTAGCTAGAATGGATCTATCCAATTTCACCTTTATTTCCCAGCTATCCTGTTGAGAGACTATGTTGAACAACAGAGGCCAAGATGTCTGTAGTAAATGTCAATTTAAAACATTTGATCTGTTAGCAATCATGAGTACAGGAAACAGAAAACCTGAGTGTCCACCAACAAAGGCAGTCATACATGCAGTATTTTTAACACAGAAGCCACTTACCAGACTTTAAATATACAAGAGGCAAACTTGCATAGTGTTTAAGCTTATATGCTAAAATGGACAGAAATTTGAGTCTTCTCTTACTCTTTCTCTTAGGACTATGACATTGACAAGTCACTAGATCTGGATTTATAANCTGTTAGCAATCATGAGTACAGGAAACAGAAAACCTGAGTGTCCACCAACAAAGGCAGTCATACATGCAGTATTTTTAACATAGAAGCCACTTACCAGACTTTAAATATACAAGAGGCAAACTTGCATAGTGTTTAAGCTTATATGCTAAAATGGACAGAGATTTGAGTCTTCTCTTACTTTTTCTCTTAGGACTATGACATTGACAAGTCACTAGATATGGATTTATAATCTATACTCTATATCACAGACATATTTTAAGAATTAGGTGAAATACTCTGCATAAAATTCATATCACAGTATCAATATTTCTTGTTCAATATCTTATATATTATGTCCATTATGTGACAAGTATTGCTCCAGGCATCAAAGATTTGGAAATGGACACACAAAACCCCTCTCTTATGATGGTGACTGCAGCCATGAAATTAGAAGATGCTTACTCCTTGGAAGAAAAGTTATGACCAACCTAGATAGTATATTCAAAAGCAGAGACATTACTTTGCCAACTAAGGTCCATCTAGTCAAGGCTATG
>SJYW01002245.1:377872-426611 GCA_006410735.1 Raphicerus campestris | reverse complement strand
GATGTGGTAGATTAGGATATCACCCAGTGGCCGGGTAATATGTGACAAAGAACTGAATTATTTATGAACAGGACCACCTAAGAGCCTTAGATTGCTCACCTCCAGAACATAATACTAGGGAGGAACCAAACTCTGCTCTGTCTGAGTCTATATATTCTGAGGTTTCCTAAATGCCAGCTAAGCCTTGAATTTGCTAGTGCCTTTTACAGGGTCTATATATAGACTATGCAGTATTTCTCCTGCCTCTAAATCTGGCTCGGCTCCATCCCCATATCACTGCGACACTGAGACACTCTATACTTCCCGAGCTTTGAGAAATCCTTGTGGCTTTTTCACTTGTCCCCCTTTCCACCTTGAATGTTCTTTTCCCAAATTCTCACTTTCTTCATTCCTTATTTTATTGAGACCTTTATTCAAATATTCCCTTCATACTATGTCCTTCCCTGACTACTCAATCTAAAAGAGCCTGATCTTTCTACTATTAAGTGCATTCTCTCAATCTACTTTTTTTTTTTTTTTTTTTTTTTTGGTCAAAAAACTCGCCCCTACTTTTATGGTAGTGGTGGCAGTTTAGTCCCTAAGTCATGTTCTACTCTTGAGATCACATGTTCTGTAGCTGTCAGGCTCTTTACCTTAAGTTATATATCTATACACCATTTTCTCTGTTATAAAGAAAGAGCCTTATGCAAGCAAGGGATTTGTCCTATTGGTGCTTATATTGACCAGAATGACATTCATCTCACAGAAGCTCCTTTCCTTCAACTTAGTTATTGACTCTTAGTTCCTTGACTCTTATATTGAGCAGCCTGCTGCAGAGACAGAGACGAGCAGAACGGTAAAGAATCACATGGAGCTGAAACCTATATTGGGACTGTTTATATGGACACTCTTCCCTGACTCTTAAGATTGAGTTGAAAGTGAAAGTCTTTCAGTTGTGTGGGACTCTTTGCAACCCCATGGACTATACAGTCTATAAAATTCTCCTGGCCAGAATACTGGAGTGGGTAGTCTTTCCCTTCTCCAGGGGATCTTCCCAACCCAGAGATCAAACCCAGGTCTCCCGCATTGCNCAAGCAGAACGGTAAAGAATCACGTGGAGCTGAAACCTATATTGGGACTGTTTATATGGACACTCGACCCTGACTCTTAAGATTGAGTTGAAAGTGAAAGTCTTTCAGTTGTGTGGGACTCTTTGCAACCCCACGGACTATACAGTCTATAAAATTCTGGCCAGAATATTGGAGTGGGTAGTCTTTCCCTTCTCCAGGGGATCTTCCCAACCCAGAGATCAAACCCAGGTCTCCCGCATTGCAGGTGGATTCTTTACCAACTGAGCTATCAGGGAAACCCTAGAATTGGGTTAGGACTGCCACTATTTGCTTCCCATTATATGAAGGAAATCCTACTCTTATCCCTGTATTGAAGTGAAAGTCATTCAGTCATGTCTGACTCTTTGTGACCCCATGGACTATACAATCCATGGTATTCTCCAGGCAAGAATACTGGAGACTTTCCCTTCTCTAGGGGATCTTCCTGGTGGATTAATTGCAATTTGTTAAGATTAATAACTTTATAAAAGACATCTACTCTCTCAGAGCTTCAGCCCATTCTCTTACTTTCTCCCTCCAACCTCCCACCAACCCCCCCCATCCAAGCCATGGAGCATTTTATTAAACAGAAAATAATCTTTTTTTTTTTCTTTTCTTAAAGTAACATGCACCCTGAAATAGCCAGCGTTTGTGGTCTGATGTAATGGTCTTCATATTCCTCAGCCTCATATTTGCTCCAATCCATACAAAGGCAACTGGGTCACTGAACTTCTGTGTCTTTGTGGAACAAGGTAGTGTGAGAGCTTCATAATCAGTTGAGAAAGAAAATTTTACATGAGTGCATATTGGAGGTTGGTTATCTGAACTCTTATTGAGAGATTCAAACTTGCATGATGTATATGTGACCAGGAGATTTCACTATACACGGGAGGACAAAATGGTGTGGGGTCAGTTAATTTATTGCTGATTTCTGATTTTATAATAGAAATGGGACCCTGAAGGGTCTGAGGTGGTGACTGAGATCTAACAGCAGCAGCATGGACTATGAACAGGGGATATCTTTCCCAATTAGTCTGAGAAAAACTGTACTTCTCAGATATAAACTACATAGCCTAGAGATTTCCCTTTGTGTGAGAGCTTTTGGAAACAGATGCATAGTTACATCATTCTTACCTAAGGAATTAGCATCAGATTATCCATGTCACTTACTCTCTTGGCCCCTTGAGTGCTACCTTCCCTGATTACAACAGCAACAACAGCAGAAACAGTTAATGAATGTCTTAGTGAATCTAAATCTTTATTGAAGAAGCTAAAATCAATTTTGGTGACTGACTCTGGATCTTTGCAACCACTTCAAATCAGAATCATTAATTTTTTCTATCCCACTGATTATTTTCTGAGTCTCTTGCAGGTCCCCCATACCTCCTCACATGTTCACCTCTACTCAGATGATTGAATTACTAGTTATTAACTGGAGTCAGAATGAAGTCAGCGTGAACAGAATTCCATAAATGAAGACTATAATTAGGGGTTCCCTATAAATTAATTTGGGGCTTCCAAGGTAGCACTAATGGTAAAGAACCAATCTGACATTGCAGCAGATGTAAGAAATGCTCCCAAAAGTCTTACGTTGAACTTCTGCTCCCAAAGTGTTGTGTTTAGATGAAGGACTCTTACAGAAGTAATTGTGGTTAAGTGAGGTCACAGAATCACAGGACTGGAACCCTAATCTAATAAGACTCATGTCCTTCTAAGAAGAGAATATGAGTCCCCCTCTTTTGCATGCATGCACAGGCACAGAGAAAAAGTAATGTGAGAACACAGTGAGAAGGCAGCCATCTACATGTCATGAAAAGAGGTCTCACCAGAAACAAACCCTGTTGGCAACTTGATCTTGGATTTCTAGTCTCCAGTACTGAGAACATAGTAGACATAGTGCTCATCTGAGTTAAATTAGCTTCAAGGTCTTTTCAAATAAGTCAGTTCTTCTCATCAGGTGGCCAAAGTATTGAAGTTTCATCTTCACCATCAGTCCTTCCAATAAATATTCAGGACTGATTTCAAGGACTGGATGGATTTCCTTGCAGTCCAAGGGACCCTCAAGGATTGGTTCAAAAGCATCAATTCTTTGGTGCTGAGCTTTCTTTATAGTCCAACTCTCACATCCATACATGACCATTGGATAAACCATAGCATTGACTAGATGGGCCTTTGTTGGTAAAGTAATGTTTCTTCTTTTTAATACGCTGTCTAGGTTGGTCATAGTTTTTCTTCCAAGGAGCAAGTATATTTTATTTCATGGCTACAGTCACCATCTGAAGTGATTTTGGAGTCCAGAAAAATAGTCTGACACTGTTTCCACTGTTTCCCCATCTATTTGCCATGGAGTGATGGGACCAGAGGCCATGACCTTCATTTTCTGAATGTTGAGTTTTAAGCCAACTTTTTCACTCTCCTCTTTCACTTTCATCAAGAGGCTGTGAAAAAACCATCTTGGTCTTCAGAAATAAGTATTACTCTTTAATAGACTCATATCTGTGGAATTGAAATCTAAATTTTTTTTTTCATTTTTTAAATGTATTTCAGTGTGAGTAATGCACTTATACACATTTACTACTGAAGACTATTAAGACTGGGACTTTTCCCTTCCATGAGTTAGTGATAAAGAGTGCAAACACACCATTCCTACTACTCTTCTCAGCTAAGAATTTACTTTTTGATGCAATCAACAACAACAAAATCAACAACTTTTTCCTTTAACTGTTGTCATTATAGCAAAACCATCAAAGTCAGGAAAGTGAGAAACAGAGCCTACAAGTATTACCTTTTTCCCAAGCTAGCTGCTATTTCATGCCCATGTGATGTGTTAACAATCTACAATAAAGCCCTGTAGTTTAATAATTTGCAAACAGTTAATAGTATTTTTTTATTAAATCAGTGAAGCAAGAGGTTGAATCAGATTGTGAAATAAAATTTAAGGACAAACAAATTCCAGATGATGGTTAAATGTTTAATCAAAGCATTTCAGTGATGATAAAAATGTCAAAACAAAAGATTTATGCACTCAAACCTTTAAAACATCAGGGTGTCTTATTATTTTTATCACTTTTCAAAAAAACATGTATTTTTTAATCAACAACTTCTATTACCTAACTTTATGGTTCATAAACTGTTATAGTTGTCAGAACATCTACATATTTCTCTTTCTATTCAACTAATAAAAATAAATGAGAAAATTGAAGATATTTTTATTTTTGTGTTCGGTTATAATTGGAACTTAAAAGACAAAAACAAAAACAAAAACACTTTTTCTTTCTTTTACCTCCTCTCCCAAATGCTTTTCTGGATGTAGCACATGTGAGATAGGTGTCGTCCTGGGATAGCATGTGACTTTAACATATGCTGATTTATTTCAGATCAAAATATTTTGCCTGAAATCAATAATCATCTATCTCCTTAGATTCTTCTATAGATTTAATATAACAATATGATAGTATTTACATTGGTAGCAAAAGTTGCTTTTTGAAATCTTCTGAATATTTTTAATTTTTATCCCTACTGCAAACTTCTAGAGTAAATAGGACAGAAATTATTTACTTCAACGTGAAGAGGAAAAGAAAAGTGAGGTTCAGTAACTAGTTTAATATGCCTCAGTGTGTGCCTTACTGCTTTCTCTACTGTTGTATGCAACTGTTCACCAGTCTGTTTATTTCTTTCACACTTTTGGTCTGCCTGCAATTCATGAAAAAAGAGCTATATAAAACCAAAAAGAACATGTCTATAATGCTGTCTCTTATACACATCTAGATGTGTATAAGAGACAGATCTCAAACTATCCANCCAGTCTGTTTATTTCTTTCACACTTTTGGTCTGCCTGCAATTCATGAAAAAAGAGCTATATAAAACCAAAAAGAACATGTCTATAATGAATGTTAATGAATTCTCAGTATTGTCTCTCACAACATCATCATTGCAGAAATTCTTCAACCGTCACAGTTGCTTGTTTATTGAGCACCTAATATATGTTCTGAATAATACTGAGAACCTAAGTGTGTTCTTATTTATTGAGCACATATTGTGTGTTATTGGTAAAAGTCCAAAATTTAAACATTTAAACACAACATTGAACACCTAGGTCTTGTCCCCTGATGGCTTAGGTTGCTAGAGGTGAAGCCTTTAAAATTGTGACTATGTCAAATAAATCATTTGGCTCAATAATTTTCACATGAAGACATTTTCATTACTACATAATTATATCAGCTACATTAATACAAAATATTTAAAGACATAAGACAATGTGATACCTTTCATCAGGGAATACAGATTTACCATATATATGTTCAGTTCAGTTCATCTCAGTCACTCAGTCGTGTCTGACTCTTTGCAACCTCATGGCCTGCAGCATGCCAGGCCTCCCTGTCCATTACCAACTCCGAGTTTACTCAAGTCACGTTAATTGAGTTAGTGATGCCATCCAACCGTCTCATCTTCTATCGTCCCCTTTTCCTCCAGTCTTTAGTCTTTCCCAGCTTCAGGATCTTTTCAAATGAGTCAGTTCTTTGCATCAGGTGACTAAAGTATTGGAATTTCACACAAACTACAATTGTCATAAAGTTGTTAGGTCATTATTGGCATATAAGAAAAATTTATTTGGATGGTGAGATATTTGAGCTTGTCTTTGTTTATTTTGTTTAGATTTTCCTGCCAATTCATGTTTTAACCTGAGAGCCATTTTTCCATTCCACCTCATGGGGGACATACTTGTGTTAGGCTCACTCAAAGAAATTCAAGGGGAACCTTCCCCACAACCTGGAGACATGTAATTAGTTGAGTATTGTTTTCATGGTCAGTAAGCAGCCTGGATAAGACTCTGAGGCTTCTGGTTAAAAATGGCAAAATACAGAATTGGAAAAGAAAAAGAAAAACAAAAAAACAATTACCTTTAAAAGATCATGTTACTTGTACCCCTGCAATACAAGTGTACTTTATTATAGACAGTTCTGCCATATTTATTATAGAGACATACATTGTCTTCCTGAAGTTTGAGTTAAAATTCAAAGTCTTGTAATATTATACACTCAGGCATGGTATACTTAGTTTATCATAGTTGTGGTCCTTTTAGCTTACTTGAACCAAGTACTAGGAATGCTTATTTGCTGAAGGAATTATTTAAATTTGATTGCCTAGCTTCTGCACACTCTTGAGCTTTATGCATAGAAAATGATCCATGGTAGACTGAGATAGACAGCTTTTATAACTGTCAGTTTAAGGAATTTCTCCTCTAAATAAGCTGTGTAGAAATAGCCACATAAGAAGAGATATCTTCTATTAAGGTTTCAAGCATAGTAAGTATATTCCACCTGACTTTTTCTTCAGGTTAAAAATGGACAATTTAAGAATTTTTGACATTGTCCAAGCCACTGTGGTTTAAACCCTAATGTGTTCTGAATGTCTTATGTTTCACTGGCTCAAATGACTCCCCTGTTTTGACCACTTAATATGTATGTCTGAAAATAAGACTGTGATTCTTATCCCTCTCTGTGGCCATTCCCTTTTAGAGGACTCACACATGGTTCAAGTATTTCATTTTTCAGTATCACATAAGCTCTGAACCCTCATCAAAACTGTGAATATTTAACAGGTTTACTGGCATTTGCCTATAATTATCTTTCAGATAAACTGCCATCACAGTCTTAATCTATCTTTGACTGCCTTAATTGTTCCCATGTTACCTGCAAGTCTTTCACTACTTGAAAAATTTTGTTATGATTTTAAATTTATTCATCAGCAATTGTGAATGTGTGCAAAGTTATACACATGAAAAACTTTATTTGAGCACTTCATCATGAAAGCAAGCCATAAAATTCCAACTGTTGAATCTGAGCCTACTGCTAAACTATCTACCTTTATCTCAGTTGGAGGAAAAATTAAAAATATGTAGCATCTACACTACTATGAAAGCAATTACAGTGATAATCAATTATACAAATATTGCATTGATTTGATATTCAAAGACCAGATGTTTGGAGATATCTATAAGTGGCATGATGTAAACACATATTCAAGTCTGCTGAAAGAGATGTTATTCTCAGATAATCTATTTCGTTAATAATGCCTTTATACACCTTTCTTGCCATGCACAGTCCAGAAAGCAAGCAGAAAATCAGAAATACATCAGTTCTGCAGTTGCTTCTATGAGATTCTACTAGACATGAAATCATCCTATTGGATTCCTTTTGATCTATTAATTACCTTCAAGGACCTAAAAAACAAAAGAGGAGGTAAGTAAAAATTAACAGTCATTATCCTTGTCATAGAAAAATACAAATTTATTGTGCTGATTTATCTTGTCTTCATTCGTCTTCTGGCACAGAATGACAATTGCTGTTCCAAATACTCTATAGCTGTAATTTGTTCTTTTCTGAATTATGTTTCCCATGAAATTTTGCAAAGACAGTGGAGGAAAAGTTTATGATTATCTTCTTGACAGCTACAAAAATTATTCCCATTTTGTCCTTGTTAAATAAAAATTTTAAAGAACAGAATTGGCACTGGAAGATTGACTGGATTCTAAATGAAATTTCTGATAGTGATACAAAACTAGAGGGAGCAGAGCACCATTAAAGAAGAGAAATACAAGCCTAAGAATCAGAAAGTAATTAGCAAGCTCCACTGACAACACTTTGATGGCCTGAATTGCTTCCAGAAAGATAAGAGTATATTGTTAAAAAAAAAAAAAAAAAAGAAATCCCACATGCACATTCATAGAATTACTTCACATTCATATGCAAACCACAAGGCCTAAATTCTCTGAACATACTGACATGTATCAACAAGGGTGCATTATATTTGTTACTGGGATATTTGGGTGTGTAAAAGACACTGATAGTAAATATGTGAGCTACAGGCCTATGAATTTCATAAGGTCCCTAGAAATGGTGGTTAAACTTTACAGTTTGGTAAAGGCCACTGACAAGCAGCATACACATAGCTTCAGCTAGATCGCTCAAGATATATAAATTTGTTTGTACTGACAACAGAAACAGAAGGAAAAGGAAAACCTGTTTGCCCCTTTCAAGTTGATAGTCTTTACTTGTGGGTCAGTAGAATGTATGCATATAGGTTTAAAAAAAGTTATGAAAACCCTAGATAGTGCATTAAAAAGCAAAGACTTCACTTTGCTGACTAAAGTCAGTATAGTTAAAGCTAGGTGTTTCCAGTAGGTGATGTATGGATGTAAGAGTAGGACCATAAAGAAGACAGAGTGCCAAAGAAGAACGCATTTGAATTGTGGTGCTGGAGAAGACTCACGAGAGTCTCTTGGATTTCAAGTAGATCTAATCAGTCAATCCTAAAGGAAATCAAACCTGTATATTCATTGGAATGAAGTTCCAATACTTTGGCCACCTAATGCAAAGAGCCAACTCATGGGAAAAACCCAGATGCTGGGAAAGATTGAAGGTAAAATGAGAAAGGGGTGACAGAGGATGAGATAGTTGGATGGCATCACCGAAGCAATGGTCGTTAATTTGAGCAAACTCTGGGAGATAGTAAAGGACAGGTAAGCCTGCCATGCTGCAGTTCATGGTGTTAAAAACAATTGGACACAATTTAGTGACAACAACAACAATGCCTAATAAATGAAAAATACAACATTGGAAGCAGAAAGTAAAAACAGTCATAATCTGGGTCCTATGCGTATGATTATAATATGTTAAAATAAAAAACTCCTACCCTTTTCTCTTTTATCTAATAAAGAAAATCTACCTCCCATTGTGGTAATCACTTTCCTTTATAATCCAGCATTAACTCATCATTCTGATTCCAATTAAGCCCTTTTCTTCAACAAATGGATACACATCAGTACTCTAAATTCCCATCTCTTCCATTCATTTATGCCATGTTTATGTCTATATATAATTGTTTTACTATTTTTCAAGGCCCATATTAAAGACTACTACTCTAGGCTCACACTGTCCCCGGCACCACATTCCTCACTGATAATATAAGCTCCATTGCCTCATTTTCTACTCCAGAGTTAATGTTAGATATTTTGGGAGTACAACAGTATTGAAGAGATAATCATTAAAAAATAATAATAACGAGGAAAAAATCCACGAATATTTGGTATCAATCATCTTATCTATCAGAGCTTCCCTGATAGCTCAATTGGTAAAGGACCCACCTCCAAAGCAGGAGACCCTGGTTCAATTCCTGGGTTGGGAAGATCCCCTGGAGAAGGGGAAGGCTATCCACTCCAATATTTGGGCCTGGAGAATTCCCTGGAATGCATAGTCCAAGGGGTCACAAAGAGTCAGGTATGACTTTCACTTTCACACTTACATCATATCTAATTTCCATTTATAGACAAAATTTAAGATCAGGGAATTTTGTGACCTTCTAAATCAGAAGAAATAACTCCTGATATGTGAAAACACCTACTCCCTGCCCTGCTGCTTATAGGAAGCAACAACATAGATGGTAGCACCATGCATGATCTGATCATTCAGTTCTGGAGTGAACTTTCTGACTCATCAGTACTGTGAACTCTTGGGCTGGACTCAGTAACTGTAGCTACCACTTACCCTTGTTTCTGTTCATGAATCCTGAGGCTTAAGTTCTAATTTTTAATTCATTGTGCAAACTGCAAAATTAACTCTCTAAAAATCTCTCTCTAATTTCTGTGTGGATTTCTCATAAATTTCTACTCCTTAACTTGACTTTTCTTGAATTCTTTATATCTGTTTTGGTTTTGGCTTTGCTTTGCTTCAGATAACATGTTTACAGACTATGACTTTATGCCTTTCGCAGTACCTAAGAGAGTGCTTGGTAGCATAGTTTTTTTTTTGTTTTTTGTTTGTTTGTTTGTTTGTTTACTAAACATTCTGTTTCATTGATGACTATGACTTTTGAAATCATATACATCTCTAATTCCAGCTGAAGCCATATCAATCCTTTCTTCCATGGAAGATAACTCCATGAGACATTGAAAAGTAGCTCCGGGTGTGCAAATGGTCTCCAGTTGGAATTCAGTATCCAATAACTGGCAATAAAGAACTGGACATGGAAAAACAGACTGGTTCCAAATAGGAAAAGGAGTCCATCAAGGCTGTATACTGTCACCCTGCTTATTTAACTTATATGCAGAGTACATCATGAGAAACGCTGGATTGGAAGAAACACAAGCTGGAATCAAGATTGCTGGGAGAAATATCAATAACCTCAGATATGCAGATGACACCACCCTTATGGCAGAAAGTGAAGAGGAACTAAAAAGCCTCCAGGTGAAAGTGAAACTGAAGAGTGAAAAAGTTGGCTTAAAGCTCAACATTNGGGCCTGGAGAATTCCCTGGAATGCATAGTCCAAGGGGTCACAAAGAGTCAGGTATGACTTTCACTTTCACACTTACATCATATCTAATTTCCATTTATAGACAAAATTTAAGATCAGGGAATTTTGTGACCTTCTAAATCAGAAGAAATAACTCCTGATATGTGAAAACACCTACTCCCTGCCCTGCTGCTTATAGGAAGCAACAACATAGATGGTAGCACCATGCATGATCTGATCATTCAGTTCTGGAGTGAACTTTCTGACTCATCAGTACTGTGAACTCTTGGGCTGGACTCAGTAACTGTAGCTACCACTTACCCTTGTTTCTGTTCATGAATCCTGAGGCTTAAGTTCTAATTTTTAATTCATTGTGCAAACTGCAAAATTAACTCTCTAAAAATCTCTCTCTAATTTCTGTGTGGATTTCTCATAAATTTCTACTCCTTAACTTGACTTTTCTTGAATTCTTTATATCTGTTTTGGTTTTGGCTTTGCTTTGCTTCAGATAACATGTTTACAGACTATGACTTTATGCCTTTCGCAGTACCTAAGAGAGTGCTTGGTAGCATAGTTTTTTTTTTNAAGCCTTTAAAATTGTGACTATGTCAAATAAATCATTTGGCTCAATAATTTTCACATGAAGACATTTTCATTACTACATAATTATATCAGCTACATTAATACAAAATATTTAAAGACATAAGACAATGTGATACCTTTCATCAGGGAATACAGATTTACCATATATATGTTCAGTTCAGTTCATCTCAGTCACTCAGTCATGTCTGACTCTTTGCAACCTCATGGCCTGCAGCATGCCAGGCCTCCCTGTCCATTACCAACTCCGAGTTTACTCAAGTCACGTTAATTGAGTTAGTGATGCCATCCAACCGTCTCATCTTCTATCGTCCCCTTTTCCTCCAGTCTTTAGTCTTTCCCAGCTTCAGGATCTTTTCAAATGAGTCAGTTCTTTGCATCAGGTGACTAAAGTATTGGAATTTCACACAAACTACAATTGTCATAAAGTTGTTAGGTCATTATTGGCATATAAGAAAAATTTATTTGGATGGTGAGATATTTGAGCTTGTCTTTGTTTATTTTGTTTAGATTTTCCTGCCAATTCATGTTTTAACCTGAGAGCCATTTTTCCATTCCACCTCATGGGGGACATACTTGTGTTAGGCTCACTCAAAGAAATTCAAGGGGAAACCTTCCCCACAACCTGGAGAAAGGTAATTAGTTGAGTATTGTTTTCATGGTCAGTAAGCAGCCTGGATAAGACTCTGAGGCTTCTGGTTAAAAATGGCAAAATACAGAATTGGAAAAGAAAAAGAAAAACAAAAAAACAATTACCTTTAAAAGATCATGTTACTTGTACCCCTGCAATACAAGTGTACTTTATTATAGACAGTTCTGCCATATTTATTATAGAGACATACATTGTCTTCCTGAAGTTTGAGTTAAAATTCAAAGTCTTGTAATATTATACACTCAGGCATGGTATACTTAGTTTATCATAGTTGTGGTCCTTTTAGCTTACTTGAACCAAGTACTAGGAATGCTTATTTGCTGAAGGAATTATTTAAATTTGATTGCCTAGCTTCTGCACACTCTTGAGCTTTATGCATAGAAAATGATCCATGGTAGACTGAGATAGACAGCTTTTATAACTGTCAGTTTAAGGAATTTCTCCTCTAAATAAGCTGTGTAGAAATAGCCACATAAGAAGAGATATCTTCTGTTAAGGTTTCAAGCATAGTAAGTATATTCCACCTGACTTTTTCTTCAGGTTAAAAATGGACAATTTAAGAATTTTTGACATTGTCCAAGCCACTGTGGTTTAAACCCTAATGTGTTCTGAATGTCTTATGTTTCACTGGCTCAAATGACTCCCCTGTTTTGACCACTTAATATGTATGTCTGAAAATAAGACTGTGATTCTTATCCCTCTCTGTGGCCATTCCCTTTTAGAGGACTCACACATGGTTCAAGTATTTCATTTTTCAGTATCACATAAGCTCTGAACCCTCATCAAAACTGTGAATATTTAACAGGTTTACTGGCATTTGCCTATAATTATCTTTCAGATAAACTGCCATCACAGTCTTAATCTATCTTTGACTGCCTTAATTGTTCCCATGTTACCTGCAAGTCTTTCACTACTTGAAAAATTTTGTTATGATTTTAAATTTATTCATCAGCAATTGTGAATGTGTGCAAAGTTATACACATGAAAAACTTTATTTGAGCACTTCATCATGAAAGCAAGCCATAAAATTCCAACTGTTGAATCTGAGCCTACTGCTAAACTATCTACCTTTATCTCAGTTGGAGGAAAAATTAAAAATATGTAGCATCTACACTACTATGAAAGCAATTACAGTGATAATCAATTATACAAATATTGCATTGATTTGATATTCAAAGACCAGATGTTTGGAGATATCTATAAGTGGCATGATGTAAACACATATTCAAGTCTGCTGAAAGAGATGTTATTCTCAGATAATCTATTTCGTTAATAATGCCTTTATACACCTTTCTTGCCATGCACAGTCCAGAAAGCAAGCAGAAAATCAGAAATACATCAGTTCTGCAGTTGCTTCTATGAGATTCTACTAGACATGAAATCATCCTATTGGATTCCTTTTGATCTATTAATTACCTTCAAGGACCTAAAAAACAAAAGAGGAGGTAAGTAAAAATTAACAGTCATTATCCTTGTCATAGAAAAATACAAATTTATTGTGCTGATTTATCTTGTCTTCATTCGTCTTCTGGCACAGAATGACAATTGCTGTTCCAAATACTCTATAGCTGTAATTTGTTCTTTTCTGAATTATGTTTCCCATGAAATTTTGCAAAGACAGTGGAGGAAAAGTTTATGATTATCTTCTTGACAGCTACAAAAATTATTCCCATTTTGTCCTTGTTAAATAAAAATTTTAAAGAACAGAATTGGCACTGGAAGATTGACTGGATTCTAAATGAAATTTCTGATAGTGATACAAAACTAGAGGGAGCAGAGCACCATTAAAGAAGAGAAATACAAGCCTAAGAATCAGAAAGTAATTAGCAAGCTCCACTGACAACACTTTGATGGCCTGAATTGCTTCCAGAAAGATAAGAGTATATTGTTTAAAAAAAAAAACAAACAATGAAATCCCACATGCACATTCATAGAATTACTTCACATTCATATGCAAACCACAAGGCCTAAATTCTCTGAACATACTGACATGTATCAACAAGGGTGCATTATATTTGTTACTGGGATATTTGGGTGTGTAAAAGACACTGATAGTAAATATGTGAGCTACAGGCCTATGAATTTCATAAGGTCCCTAGAAATGGTGGTTAAACTTTACAGTTTGGTAAAGGCCACTGACAAGCAGCATACACATAGCTTCAGCTAGATCGCTCAAGATATATAAATTTGTTTGTACTGACAACAGAAACAGAAGGAAAAGGAAAACCTGTTTGCCCCTTTCAAGTTGATAGTCTTTACTTGTGGGTCAGTAGAATGTATGCATATAGGTTTAAAAAAAGTTATGAAAATCCTAGATAGTGCATTAAAAAGCAAAGACTTCACTTTGCTGACTAAAGTCAGTATAGTTAAAGCTAGGTGTTTCCAGTAGTGATGTATGGATGTAAGAGTAGGACCATAAAGAAGACAGAGTGCCAAAGAAGAACGCATTTGAATTGTGGTGCTGGAGAAGACTCACGAGAGTCTCTTGGATTTCAAGTAGATCTAATCAGTCAATCCTAAAGGAAATCAAACCTGTATATTCATTGGAATGAAGTTCCAATACTTTGGCCACCTAATGCAAAGAGCCAACTCATGGGAAAAACCCAGATGCTGGGAAAGATTGAAGGTAAAATGAGAAAGGGGTGACAGAGGATGAGATAGTTGGATGGCATCACCGACGCAATGGTCGTTAATTTGAGCAAACTCTGGGAGATAGTAAAGGACAGGTAAGCCTGCCATGCTGCAGTTCATGGTGTTAAAAACAAATGGACACAATTTAGTGACAACAACAACAATGCCTAATAAATGAAAAATACAACATTGGAAGCAGAAAGTAAAAACAGTCATAATCTGGGTCCTATGCATATGATTATAATATGTTAAAATAAAAAACTCCTACCCTTTTCTCTTTTATCTAATAAAGAAAATCTACCTCCCATTGTGGTAATCACTTTCCTTTATAATCCAGCATTAACTCATCATTCTGATTCCAATTAAGCCCTTTTCTTCAACAAATGGATACACATCAGTACTCTAAATTCCCATCTCTTCCATTCATTTATGCCATGTTTATGTCTATATATAATTGTTTTACTATTTTTCAAGGCCCATATTAAAGACTACTACTCTAGGCTCACACTGTCCCCGGCACCACATTCCTCACTGATAATATAAGCTCCATTGCCTCATTTTCTACTCCAGAGTTAATGTTAGATATTTTGGGAGTACAACAGTATTGAAGAGATAATCATTAAAAAATAATAATAACGAGGAAAAAATCCACGAATATTTGGTATCAATCATCTTATCTATCAGAGCTTCCCTGATAGCTCAATTGGTAAAGGACCCACCTCCAAAGCAGGAGACCCTGGTTCAATTCCTGGGTTGGGAATATCCCCTGGAGAAGGGGAAGGCTATCCAATATTCGGGCCTGGAGAATTCCCTGGAATGCATAGTCCAAGGGGTCACAAAGAGTCAGGTATGACTTTCACTTTCACACTTACATCATATCTAATTTCCATTTATAGACAAAATTTAAGATCAGGGAATTTTGTGACCTTCTAAATCAGAAGAAATAACTCCTGATATGTGAAAACACCTACTCCCTGCCCTGCTGCTTATAGGAAGCAACAACATAGATGGTAGCACCATGCATGATCTGATCATTCAGTTCTGGAGTGAACTTTCTGACTCATCAGTACTGTGAACTCTTGGGCTGGACTCAGTAACTGTAGCTACCACTTACCCTTGTTTCTGTTCATGAATCCTGAGGCTTAAGTTCTAATTTTTAATTCATTGTGCAAACTGCAAAATTAACTCTCTAAAAATCTCTCTCTTATTTCTGTGTGGATTTCTCATAAATTTCTACTCCTTAACTTGACTTTTCTTGAATTCTTTATATCTGTTTTGGTTTTGGCTTTGCTTTGCTTCAGATAACATGTTTACAGACTATGACTTTATGCCTTTCGCAGTACCTAAGAGAGTGCTTGGTAGCATAGTTTTTTTTTTTTGTTTGTTTGTTTACTAAACATTCTGTTTCATTGATGACTATGACTTTTGAAATGATATACATCTCTAATTCCAGCTGAAGCCATATCAATCCTTTCTTCCATGGAAGATAACTCCATGAGACATTGAAAAGTAGCTCCGGGTGTGCAAATGGTCTCCAGTTGGAATTCAGTATCCAATAACTGGCAATAAAGAACTGGACATGGAAAAACAGACTGGTTCCAAATAGGAAAAGGAGTCCATCAAGGCTGTATACTGTCACCCTGCTTATTTAACTTATATGCAGAGTACATCATGAGAAACGCTGGATTGGAAGAAACACAAGCTGGAATCAAGATTGCTGGGAGAAATATCAATAACCTCAGATATGCAGATGATACCACCCTTATGGCAGAAAGTGAAGAGGAACTAAAAAGCCTCCAGGTGAAAGTGAAACTGAAGAGTGAAAAAGTTGGCTTAAAGCTCAACATTCAGAAAATGAAGATCATGGCATCTGGTCCCATCACTTCATGGGAAATAGATGGGGAAATAGTGTCAACCTTTATTTTGGCAGGCTCCAAAATCACTGCAGATGGTGACTGCAGCCATGAAATTAAAAGATGCTTACTCCTTGGAAGAAAAGTTATGACCAACCTAGACAGCATATGCAAAAGCAGAGACATTACTTTGCCGACTAAGGCCCATCTAGTCAAGGCCATGGTTTTTCCAGTAGTCATGTATGGATATGAGTGTTGGACTGTGAAAAAGGCTGAGCACCGAAGAATTGATGCTTTTCAACTCTGGGGTTGGAGAAGACTTGAGAGTCCCTTGGACTGCAAAGAGATCCAACCAGCCCGTTCTGAAGGAGATCAGCCCTGAGATTTCTTTGGAAAAAATGATGCTAAAGCTGAAACTCCAGTACTTTGGCCACCTCATGCAAAGAGTTGACTCATTGGAAAAGACTCTGATGCCTGGAGGAATTTGGGACAGGAGGAGAAGGGGATGACAGAGGATGAGATGGCTGGATGGCATCACTGACTCGATGGACGTGAGTCTGTGTGAACTCCAGGAGTTGGTGATGGACAGGGAAGCCTGGCGTGCTGCGATTCATGGGGTTGCAAAGAGTTGGACACTACTGAGCGACTGAACTCAACTAAACTGAACTGGCATTAAAGCCTTGTGTCAAGAGTTCCCCTTCAGAATCTGGGTACTGACATAGTCACCATGTGAGGAGGTTGTACCAACCTTGTAACAAATATTGTATAATGGAAATATATCCAGAGGCTCCATGTTAGTTATGTAAATGCTTACTTCAGACTCTGCTGCACATTCATGACCTCTTGTTCTCTCTCTCAACTCATATTATGGCCTCTTGAGAGTTTTCACTTTGGATAAAGAAAGAAAAAAAAAAAAAAAGCAGACCTGGTTCAGGAGTGGTTTGTTTTGATATCTTGGAAACAATTGCGCCATAGTCACATGCAGGATCAGTCCTTAGAGTGTAAAGAAGAGGAGAATTCTAGCAATGGGCAGAAATTCAAATATTAAAATTGGCTGAGAACTCTGTATGAAGGGAGACATGACTGAGGGGGAAATACATAAAAACAGTGGCATAGGATTTAACCCATCAGTCAGGGGCCTGGAAAATGTAGGATTTGAAAATCCAACACAGTAAGATCTTGGGAAAAGACATGTGAGTACACTTCTGGGACTGAGAAATTGTATGTCAATCTTCTTTTCTCAAGATACTTGCTCCTTGGAAGAAAAGCTATGAACAACCTAGTCAGCATGTAAAAATCAGAGACATTACTTTGCCAGCAAAGGTCCATGTAGTCAAAGCTATGGTTTTTCCAGTAGTCATATATGGATGTGAGAGTTGGACTATAAAGAAAGCTGAGCANAGAAACGAAGCCCCAGTCTATGTTCAGTACAGGATACGGGATATTTTGGGCTGGTGCATGGGAGGATCCAGGGAGATGGTGTGGGGTGGGAGGTGGGAGGGGGCTTTGGCATTGGGAGATCGTGTACCCCTGTGGCTGATTCATGTCAATGTATGGCAAAACCAATACAGTATTGTAACACAGAATAAAGTAAAAATAAAATAAAAATAAAATAAAATCACCTTGAAAAGAAAAATAATAAACTTATGAAAATCCTATTAATTCCTTTCTGTATTTGAAACTACAATCTTTGCCTAAAAGTTTGTGATTACAATATCTTCTTGGTANTGGCTGATTCATGTCAATGTATGGAAAAACCAATACAGTATTGTAACACAGAATAAAGTAAAATAAAAATAAAATAAAATCACCTTGAAAAGAAAAATAATAAACTTATGAAAATCCTATTAATTCCTTTCTGTATTTGAAACTACAATCTTTGCCTAAAAGTTTGTGATTACAATATCTTCTTGGTAGGTTATCTTATCATCAAGTTATAGCTCTTTGTTTCTTATAATCCTTTCTCCTTTCAACATGACTTTGTATATTATTTATGTTCTTCTTTTATTCATTACTCACCATCTTTTTTTGTTATTCTTGTTACTATTTATCTGGTTGTACCTAAATTATATATAGATAAATATATCAATCTTTTTGTCCTTCTATGAACCAAGAAAAAACCTTAAAATTCTACACTTTCTACCTGATCTTCTGCTCCTTGAAACTGATACCTTAGTATCAAATCTTCCCCAGTGAATAGATCTAAACAATTTGTAATGACTTATTTCTCTCGTAAATGTTTAGGGATAGACATGTGTTCTAATCTTAGTCAATGAAGCATGAGGGAAGTTTCATCTAAGGCTTATAGTAGCAAAATTCCCTTTATACTGTGTGGATCATAATAAACTGTGGAAAATCCTGAAAGAGATGGGAGTACTAGACCACCTGACTTGCCTCTTGAGAAATCTGTATGCAGGTCAGGAAGCAACAGTTAGAACTTGACACAGAACAGATTGGTTCCTAATAGGAAAAGGAGTACGTCAAGGCTGTATATTGTCACCCTGCTTATTTAACTTATATACAGAGTACAACATGAGAAACGCTGGACTGGAAGAAAAACAAGCTAGAATCAAGGTTGCTGGGAGAAATATCAATAACCTCAGATATGAAGGTGACACCACCCTTATGGCAGAAAGTGAAGAGGAACTAAAAGCCTCTTGATGAAAGTGAAAGAGGAGAGTGAAAAAGTTGGCTTAAAGCTCAACATTCAGAAAATGAGGATCATGGCATCTGGTCCTATAACTTCATGGGAAATAGATAAGGAAACAGTGGAAACACGTCAGCCTTTATTTGGGGGGCTCCAAAATCACTGCAGATGGTGACTGCAGCCCTTAAATTAAAAGACGCTTACTCCTTGGAAAAAAAGTTGTGACCAACTTAGATAGTATATTCAAAAGCAGAGACATTACTTTGCTAACAAAGGTCCATCTAGTCAAGGCTATAGTTTTTCCTGTGGTCATGTATGGATATGAGAGTTGGACTGTGAAGAAGGCTGAACACCGAAGAATGGATGCTTTTGAACTGTGGTGTTGGAGAAGACCCTTGAGAGTCCCTTGGACTGCAAGGAGATCCAACCAGTCCATTCTGAAGGAGTCAAACCTGGGATTTCTTTGGAAGGAATGATGCTAAGGCTGAAACTGCAGACTTTGGCCACGATATGTGAAGAGTTGACTCACTGGAAAAGACTCTGATGCTGGGAAGGATTGGGGGCAGGAGGAGAAGGGGACGATAGAGGATGAGATGACTGGATGGCGTCACTGACTCTATTGGACGTGAGTCTGAGTGAACTCTGGGAGTTGGTGATGGACCGAGAGGCCTGACGTGCTGTGATTCATGGGGTTGCAAAGAGTAGGACACGACTGAGAGACTGAACTGAACTGAAATGATATACAAGCAGGTAAAAAAGAGACCCTTTTATTCCCCTGAGGCTGTTTATTCCTCCCTATCATTTTGGGAACTATTGCAGTTAATTTATGACGCTGAAGTTAGCTTGCAGTCAAATTCAGGTTGCATCTAAGCTTAAAGCATTATGTTGGGTCTTTGTTAATATCATTTATTCATGATTTACTACCTGAAGCTTACCTTACCTTCTAATTTCTGTTAAACTTTTTTTTTCTAATAATTAAAGCCATTTTAGTTTTCTGTTTCTTGAAACCAAATGCATCCAAAATCTATAACTATACGTATAGGTTTTTTTTTTTAAATAATAAATCTCTAGCTCTCTCCCTTTCTTTAAATAAGGTGATACCTGTTTGGTTCCCCCAAATGGTTTTACCAGTATCTGGACAAAAAAGAAAACACAAAAGCAAAAGTCTAAAGTCCAGTCTCCATTAGATCTTCAAGGAAGGTCTGCATATGGTAAACTCTTTCTCTCTTTGCCTGACAATGCTGTTATTTCACCCCTATATGGTGGGGGTGAAACTTCTATATTAATTCTAGATTGATAATGATTTTCTTAGTTTCTTGAACATATTATACTATTTTCTTGCAATTGTTGCTTATGAGAACGTCTATGCATGCATGCTGTCGCATCAGTCATGTCTGACTCTTTGTAACCCTGTGGATTTTAGTCTGCTAGGTTCCTCTGTTAATGGGATTCTGGCAAGAATACTGGAGTGGGTTGCCATGTCCTTCTCCCGAAGTTCTAAGGTGAATATGATTGTTATCCCTGGTAGTTTTTTTTTTTTTAATTAAATTTTCCCTTATTACTTNCCTGTGGATTTTAGTCTGCTAGGTTCCTCTGTTAATGGGATTCTGGCAAGAATACTGGAGTGGGTTGCCATGTCCTTCTCCTGAAGTTCTAAGGTGAATATGATTGTTATCCCTGGTAGTTTTTTTTTTTTTTAATTAAATTTTCCCTTATTACTTTTGATATATTCTCTTTGCTTTTGAATTTTCAACTTCCACCATTATATATTTAGATATTGAATTATTTTTATTTATACTTCTTGAGACACTAAGATTCTCTTTTATGTTGAAGACTTAATTTTGTTAAATTCTGAAATTTCTCTTTTATCATTCCATTTTCTTCTTTTTGTCCTGTTGTTCTTATTGTTCAGTCACTAAGTTATGTCTGACTCTTTGTAAGCCCATGAATTTTGGCAAACCAGGCTTCCCTGTTCTTCACTGTCTTCTGGATTTTGTTCAACTCATGTCCATTGAGTTGACGATACCATCCAACCATCTCATCCTCCGTCACTCCCTTCTCTTCTTGTCCTCAGTCTTTCCCAGCATCAGTGTCTTTTCCAATGAGTTGGCTTTTCATACCAGGTGGCAAAAGTACTGGTGCTTCAGCTTCAGCATCAGTCCTTGCAGGAAATATTAAGAGTTTATTTCCTTTAAGATTGTCTGGTTTGATCTTCGTGCTGTCTAAGGGACTCTCAATCTTTTCCAGCACCACATTTCAAAAACATCAATTTGGCTCTCAGCCTTTTTTATGGTCCAAATGTCATATCTGTACATGACTACTAGAAAAATAATAGCTTTGGCTGTAGGAAACTTTATTAATAAAGTGATGTCTCTGTTTTTTAATATACAGTCTAGGTTTGTCATAGCTTTTCATTAAAGTTAACTTGGCCCTTTTAATTCTGTTCTCTGAATCTCTTAGTTTCTTCCTTGTTTATTAATTCCTTTATGTTTCTGAAATGCATCATGAATAGCTACCTCAAATCTATTTTTTTTAATGTCTATGCCCTGCTTTATATATGTGTAATTACCTTAATACATCTATCAGTTTAAAAATAATCTTAATGATTATAAATGGCAGTATTCAGATATGACATTCTCTTATTTTCATAATATCCTCCACTTAGAGTTGTTCTTCATATCTAATTTTTTTTTGTTTTATTATTATTTTTTTTAATAGTACTTACTGATAACTTGGGCTTCCCTGGTGGTTCAGTGGTAAAGAATCTGCCTTCTAATGTAGGAGACACCACTCCTTGGGTCAGGAAAAAGCCCTGCAGAAGGAAATGACAACACAAACCCATATTCTTGTCCGGGAAATCCCATGTACAGAGGAGTCTGAAGATCCCATGGGGTCGCAAAAGAGTTGGACATGACTTAGGTACCAAACAGCTGAAATCTTATGGTGGTTTGTAAATGTTGACAACTATGCCATCTTTAATGGGTTATGGTATTTTATGAAGACTCACACTTGTCCTTGGGAAGCATTTAAAGTATATGTCTTTCTCTTTCTCTGGAAACTCACAGGTTACATGAAACTGGGTAAGTTCAGTTCAGTCACTCAGTTGTGTCTGACTCTTTGTGACCCCATGGACTGCAGCACGCCAGGCTTCCCTCTCCAGCACCAACTCCAGAACTTGCTCAAACTCATGTTCTTCAAGTTGGTGATGTTATCCTACCATATCATCCTTTGGTGTCCCCTTCTCCTCCTGCTTTCAATTTTTCCCAGCATCAGGGTCTTTTCCAATGAGTCAGTTCTTTGCATCAGTTGGCCAAAGTATTGGAGCTTCAGCTTTGGCATCAGTCCTTCCAATGCATATTCAGGTCTGATTTCCTTTAGGATACCCTGATTGGATTTCCTTGCAGTCTAAGGGACTCTCAAGAGTCTTCTCCAACACCACAGATCAAAAGCATCAGTTTTTTGATGCCCAGCCTTTATGATCCAGCTTTCACTTCCATACATAACTACTGGAAAAAACATAACTTTGACTAGATGGAGCTTTGTCAGGAAAGTAATGTCTCTGCTTTCTAATATGCTGTCTAGTTTGGCCATAGCGTTTCTTCCAAGGAACAATTGTCTTTTAATTTCATGGCTACAGCCACCATCTACAGTGATTTTGAACCCCAAGAAAATAATCTGTCACAGTTTCCATTGTTTCCCCATCTATTTGCCATGAAGTGATGGGGCCAAATGCCAAGCTACTTATATAAGCTTTTTGCTACAGAAGAGTAGTAGGAGTTCAGATAGCACACTTCCACAGATTTGCTTTTCTAATTTTAAATGCATGTTTCCTAGCCGCAGCTCTGGACATCCTATTTTCAATCTATCCCTGCCCAGGAAATATAGTCTTTCAAGAACATGATTTCAAAACCATAAATCTATCTATACTTATTTCTTTGGTGATTTCATCTTGTCTAATGGCTTTAAATATTACCTATATACTGATGACTTTCAAATTTACATCTTTAACACAGACATCTCCCTTTCAATCCAGTCCCATATATCCAACTGTCTGCTGCTGTTTCTGCTAAATCACTTCAGTCATGTCTGACTCTGTGCGACCCCAGAGACGGCAACCCATTCGGTTCCCCCGGCCCTGGGATTCTCCAGGCAAGAACACTGGAGTGGGTTGCCATTTCCTTCTCCAATGCATGAAAGTGAAAAGTGAAAGTGAAGACGCTCAGTCGTGTCTGACTCTTAGCGACCCGGTGGACTGCAGCCTACCAGTCTCCTCCGTCCATGGGACTTTTCAGGCAAGAGTAGTGGAGTGGGGTGCCATTGCCTTCTCCGATACAACTGTCTACCAGATAGCTATTTAGTTTTCTAAGAGATGTCTCAACACAGCATACCTTATGACTGTGATCTAATTTTTCTTTAAAAAAAAAAAAAAAGGCATTCCTGATATTTTCCCTCATCTTTCTAGTACCAAAACAAACTTTGACTCTTCTATCTCACATATATCCTAGTGACTTCATTTTAGACTATCCATAATAAGACCATTATTTTTCACCTCTACTCTTACCAGACTGGTCTAATATACTATAATCTCCTACTTGGATGATTAGCATAGCCTAAGNCACAGCATACCTTATGACTGTGATCTGATTTTTCTTAAAAAAAAAAAAAAAAGGCATTCCTGATATTTTCCTTCATCTTTCTAGTATCAAAACAAACTTTGACTCTTCTATCTCACATATATCCTAGTGACTTCATTTTAGACTATCCATAATAGGACCATTATTTTTCACCTCTACTCTTACCAGACTGGTCTAATACACTATAATCTCCTACTTGGATGATTAGCATAGCCTAAAAATTAAACTTCCCATCTACACTCCTATCTCTCTTAAAAGTGCCCACATTATCTGGATTTTCATCAATAGTCTGACTTAATTTCCTTATATTTCATGAATCTATTTCACCCATAGTGGTAATTTTACTGTTCCTGAATGTTCCTGGAAGTATTCTGACTAAAGACTTTTGTAATTCTGGTTTCTTCTGTTTGGGCATGTGTGTAGATATGACTTTGCGATCTTGACTAACCTTCTTTAATTAAAGTCATTTTTAGAATCAAGATTTATCAAATGACTTCATTTAGATTTGTGGAAATCCTCATATTCTTTATATCTCCTTTTTGTCTATTTTTTCTATGACATCTATCACAAGATAATGTACATAGCTTCCCTCTCCTCCATGACTAGAATACACACTTCTCAGGGGCACAAATGGCACCTTTTTTCTTCCTCCTCTTCTTCTTTTTTTTTTTTTTCCACTATAGTACCAGTGTCTAGCATACATTACACCCAAAAGTGTTTGTTCAATGGATGAATAAAATCAAAACGAGCAAGCCAGAAAACTCAGGAGCATACCAACATTTGTGGTTCCACCTTCATATGTGGTTTCATAGTTAGGCAATTGCTTTCCTATCCCTGCCATGGTCCTAGGCTTTGTCTCAAGACATCTATGAGTGTAAAAACCTCACTTCCTAAATGTGCTCCAGGTTTAATTTCCCAATTCTGATCTCATTCAGGCCCTGGTATCCATTTGGGATCCCTTTGAATATTTTATTCAAAATTTATTTGTGTTTGAAGTAGGGAGGATGCTTATATCAGCTCAGTCTGCCATGCTAACAAATCTTGGTGTTTTATTTATTTGTAAGAATATATTCAGAGATTGGAAATTACCTGGATTGGAAATTACCAAGTAATTAGCATTAATTGGATGACTGCTTAGACAACATGCACCTTTTATAGAGATTGTCTCTATAGATGTCATGTCAAATCAAATGATTTTCCCCAAAAATTCTTATCTGGCTTCTTCAAATTTTCAATCAATTCTGACACCTTTCTGCCATGTTAAACTTCAGTTACCACTCTCTGATTCATCAGGGAGAAGTTACTTGCAAAAATCAGTGAAATATTCTACCTAATTACAAAACAACAAATGTGCTAATATAAAATTAAGTTTGCAAACTCAAAAGACTTTAAATTTAGAGGCTATCTAGGTCAACCACCACCACAGCATGAATTCTCTAACCTTAGTTGTACAATGTATGAATTTTATATAGGAAAATATTCGTTTAATTGTATTAAGGGTCAATTTATTATAAAATTCTAAAACAAAGCAAACAGACTAGATTTTAACTGTCTAATTGGACAATTGCAGGCAAAAGAAGTTGTAAATAACTTCAAGCAGCCAACTTTAATCTCTACTCCAGAGTTTCTCCAGAGGCCTAAAAATCCTATATTTAAATATGACATTCAAAAGGAAGACACATGATGAATTGATATTCTTCCCTTAATCTCCTGTGCATATTGAATCCATCATTATCTCTTCTCTGTTTGGATTTATCCACTATCAAAAACGACTTCCCTCATATTTACAGATTAGCTATATTTCCTCTTATGTTATAATTCAAGCATAAAAATCCTTCAGGAAATCTCATTTTAAATCCAATCTCTGACATTCTCCTTCCTTAAATTCCTATTGAAATGGATTTTTACTAAGATTGACACCTAAACAGGCATTGCGTTGTATTGTGATAATTATTTGGCTTGATTTTTTGATTAAGTTTAATGATATAAAAAGATATAGTCCTTGACTACCCAGTTGTATCTTCAGATTCTTTAGATCAGAGAAAAAAGGTTTTATTTATTTATATTTTTCCTCAGTAAACAAATATTTTGGTATGCCTGTTAGGTGAAAGAAGCATACTTCTCTTTTATAAACAAGTTTAAAAAAATAAGCTTTTATTTCCACAGAGAGTCAACTCCAGAAAATACTTTCTTAACCAGCTGGAAATCAATTATCTCACACTCCTGGTATTTGAACTAGTGCTAATTTTGAAAAGCTGGGGTAATGTTGAAGACTTAGGAGTGGGATTTCACAAAGCGAATGTTTGTATCACGTGTATACCCAAAACAGATGATATGAATCAGCAGGGGATAAATGAGATTCCAAAATCAGCAGATAACTTCATTTTAGCATTCATTCTGTTTTTGCATTAGCAACATGAACAACATCCAATTTATTTTTTCAACAGTGCACAACAGCATCAGATACACATTTTGACATTCACTATGTTTGTATCTGTGTTCACATCTGAACCTGGAACTATTCCATACCTTATTGCATTTCTTCTGGATACATTCAGCTTGGGGATTTCAGAGCGAGCAAAGAGCTCTCAGAACATAAGTTGCAATATGTTGCTTTTAGCAATTCAACATATTCATTCGTTGGAACTTCCATCTTTTTGCATTTATTTTCCCACCAACATGTGCATATACATCAACACATTTACATAAAGTACTCAAAGAACACACAGGTTTGCTTTTTCTCCCAAGAATTTTGTCAAGTTGCCAATAGGCCATTTTTCCCGGTTGGTCAAATTTCCTTTTTAGTGTTATAAAATGTGAAATGTTTTATAGCTTCAAGTACCTTGCTGCATACGTATCCTCTTCAGTCATATACTTATAGTCAGGATGAGGGGTAAAATCAAATTGACCTGTCAAGAAACAGAAATTTTTTGTGATTGAATTATTTCATTTCCAAACAAAGTGTATTTTTTGTTTGTTTGTTTACAAAGAGTTAGTGAGTACTCACAGCTGAATTTGTTTTCCAGTGGGAACTTATCTTCCTTATTATATCACTACAATGAAATAAAGAAATAACCTTTTTATGCCATATGTTTAAAAGATTTAACAAGTTTTTGAGTTTAGTTCTCTGATCAATGTAAATAATGGCACATGTAAGTTAGTGAAGTACAGGCACAAAAATACAAAGCTAGAAACATCTATTTTTTTCTCTGTGCAACCCACACTGCTCTTCACCCCCACCTTCTCTTTCTGCTACAAGACCACTTAAGCAATTATTTTTTCTTCTATTGTCCTTCTCTGTTCTGTTCTTCCTGAACGAAGGCCAAAACCTTTTTGCCTGTCCTTTGTCAATGTTTACTTCAGTCCCACTGATTTTCAGATTCTTATCCCTTATCTATGTGTTCTGTTCAAGGTCACTGACAATCTTGCCACTGGTTATAGATTTTTATTTACTATTTAGGGTTTTTCCTAACTAAAGTAATTGAGTATGTTAGGGGGAGTGATGAGCCTTCCTTATTAAATTAGATTTTCCGAATTCCCTGGAAACAGAAAATTTGCCATCTCCTAAGACAAAGTTTACTATTCGTTAAAGGAAACAAATCACTGCTGAGTAAACATCACTGTTGACTTTCATAAACAGTCTACTGGGCATGAAGGATACAGATCTCTGTTTTCAGGTCTTATTGCAAAAAGAAAAAAAAAATGAGTGTGGTTTAGTTGAGGTGAGTAGACAGGTAAACACATCTTATCATCTAGGAGAATAGAAAAAGGAGAAACTGTAGCTAAGGTAGATGAGTAGACAATCATTTTACAGGATCTATGTCTTTAAAAATGAGTTTGACTCCACCAAATATTGTAGAAGGTAAAGTTATTGTCCACAAATAAATAGCAGGGTGGCATGATGGTATCTAATGTTTTAGTATAGTGGAATGAGGGTAAAAACATCATTATTAATATACAAAATTGATAATTATTGAAACAAATAACCTTATATTTTCATGACACAGTAATTGATTAGGATGGAATGGCATCAGGCTGTGCCTGGTAGACTATTTGATAAAACAACATGGTAGAACTTTTGATAAAACAACATGTACATTTATCAACTAGGCCATTTAAACTGAGATGGCTTTTGTAGGAATTGCAAAATTGACAGCACTTCTAATTTCTTTTGTCTTATTGTAGTTAAAGTACTAATGATATTTTAGGGATCTTTTGATAAATGGAAGTTATTTTAAGGTGAATAAAAGGTCATGTTTCAAGTGCTTGAATAAAATGTGTAAAATTTTGTCTGGGAAAATATGGCTTTATTAATATTTTCTCTCATATAAATAATGACTTACTGTATGCAAAAATAAGCTTCTCAAAAGATTATGACATGAATTGGGGGCTGGGCATATAATTTTCTACATTTTAAAATTTCTTTTGATGGAACATCTTCAATCTAATAAAAGACACAATGAAAATACTGAATGTTTTGTCCTTAAGACCCAAAATTAAACAAGGAGATCCACTATCACTACTTGTACACACCATTTTGCAAGGATAAGAAAAAGAAACTATTAATGGTTATCCATATTGGAAAGGAAATAATGTATTTATCTTTAATTTTAAATGGCATATTTGTCTAGATTTTAAAAGAAAAACAGCAAGGACAAGAAAATTATCATTGGTGGATCAAAACTCTATTTTTCAATTTATTATTTGTCCCTTAAGCTAGGTGAGGTGAGGTGAGGTGAGGTGAGGTGAAGTCGCTCGGTTGTGTCTGACTTTGCGACCCCGTGTACTGTAACCTACTAGGCTTCTCTGTCCATGGGATTCTCCAGGCAAGAATACTAGATGGATTGCCATTTCCTTAAGCTAAGAATGTTTATTATTAAAGATGATAAGATGAAAAAAATAAAAGGAAAAAGAGGATAAAAAAAGAAGAAGATGAAAAATAATAAGGGACAAAGATGTTACGTTACCTACAAAACATAAAATACTTATTATTTGCATTCTTGACAGAAAGAGTTTTCTGATCATTCAGTTCAGGTCAGTTCAGTCACTCAGCTGTGTCCGACTCTGTGACCTCATGGTCTGCAACTTGCCAAGCCTCCCTATCCATCACCAACTCCTGGAGCTTGCTCAAACTCATGTCCATCAAGTCAGTGAAGCCATCCAATCATCTCATCCTCAGTCGTCCCCTTCTCTTCCCACCTTCAGTCATTCTCAGCATCAGGGTTTTTTCCAAAGAGTCAGTTTTTCACATCCAGTGGCCAAAGTATTGAAGTTTCAGCTTCAGCATCAGTTCTTCCAATGAATATTCAGAACTGATCTCCCTTAGGATGGACTGGTTGGATCTCCTTTTTGTCCAAGGGACACTCAAGAGTCTTCCTCAACACCACAGTTCAAAAGCATCAGTGCTTCAGTACTCAGTTTTCTTTATAGCCCAACTCTCACATACATACATGACCACTGGAAAAACCATAGCTTTAACTAGACAGCCCTTTGTTGGCAGAGTAATGTCTCTTCTTTTTAATATGCTGTCTACGTGGGTCATAACTTTTCTTCCAAGAAGAAAGTGTCTTTTAATTTCATGGCTGCAGTCAACATCTGCAGTGATTTTGGAGCCCCCCAAAATAAAGTCTGACACTGTTTCCACTGTTTCCCCGTCCATTTGCCATGAAGTGACGGGACCAGATACCATGATCTTAGTTTTCTAAGTTTTCTAAATGTTGAGTTTTAAGCCACCTTTTTCATTCTTCTCTTTCACTTTCATCAAGAGGCTCTTTAGTTCTTCTTTGCATTCTGCCATAAATGTGTTGTCATCTGCATATCTGAGGTTATTGATATTTCTCCTGACAAACTTGATTCCAGCTGGTGCTTCCAGCTGGAACCAAGTCCAGCATCCAGTCAAGCATTTCTCATTAGTGGCAATATACAGCCTTGATATACTCCTTTCCTGATTTGGAACCAGTCTGTTGTTCCATGTCCAGTTCTAACTGTTTCTTCTTGACCTGCATACAGATTTCTTCTTGACCTGCATACAGAGGCAGGTCAGGTGGTTTGGTAGTCCTATCTCTTAGAGAATTTTCTACAGTTTGTTGTGATCCAAACAAAGGTTTTTGGCATAGTCAATAAAGCAGAAAAAAAATTGCAACTTTCTTTCTTTTTCGATGATCAAACAAAGGTTGGCAGTTTGATCTCTGCTTCCTCTGCATTTTCTAAATCCAGCTTAAACATCTGGAAGTTCATGATTCATGTACTGTTGAAGCCTGGCATGGAGAATTTTGAGCCTTAATTTACTAGTGTTTGAGATGAGAGCAATTGTGTTGTAGTTTGAGCATTTGTTGGCTATGTCTGTCTTTGGGATTGGAATGAAAACTGACCTTTTCCAGTTTTCTGTCCACTACTGAGTTTTCTCAGCTTGCTGGCATATTGAGTGCAGCACATTCACAGCATCGTCTTTTAGTATTTGAAATCGACCAATGGGAATTCCATCACCTCCTTTAGCTTTGTTCGTAGCAATGCTTCCTATGGCCTACTTGACTTCACATTCCAGGATGTCTGGCTCTAGTTGCATGATCACACCATCATGATTATCTGGGTTATTAAGATCTTTTTTATGGAGTTCTTCTGTGCATTCTTGTCACCTCTTCTTAATATCTTCTGCTTCTGTTAAGTTCATACCATTTCTGTCCTTTATTGTGCCCATCTTTGCATATGTTCCATTGGTATCTCTAATTCTCTAGAGGAAATCTCTAGTCTTTCCCATTCTATTGTTCTTCTTTGAATTGATCACTGAGGGACTTTTTCTTATCTCTCCTTGATATTCTTTGGAACTCTGCATTCAAATTGGTATATCTTTCCTTTTCTCCTTTGCCTTTCATTTTTCTTCTTTTCATAGCTATTTCTAAGGCCTTCTCAGACAACCATTTTTCTTTTTTCATTTCCTTTTCTTGAAGGTGATACTGTTCACTGCATCTTGTACAATACAAAGAACTTCAGTCCATAGTTCTTCAGGCACTCTATCTATCAGATCTAGTCCCTTGAATCTGTTTGTCACTTCCACTGTATATTTGTAAGGGATTTGATTTAGGTCATACCTGAATGCTCTAGTGGTTTTCCCTACTTTCTTCAATATATCTCTGATTTTGGCAATAAGGAGTTCATGATCTGAGCCACAGTCGGCTCCTGGCTGTTTTTGCTGACTATATAGAGCTTCTCCATCTTTGTTGCAAAGAATATAATCAATCTGATTTTGGTATTGACCATCTGGTGATATCCATATGTACATATGGATATGTATCTTCCTTTGTGTTGTTGGAAGAGGATGTTTGCTATGTCCAGTGCATTCTCTTGGCAAAACTTTATTAACCATTGCCCTGCTTCTTTCTGTTCTCCAAGGCCCAATTTGCCATTTACTCCAGATATTTCTAGAGTTCCTACTTTTGCATTCCAGCCCCCTATAATGAAAAGGATATTTTTGGGGGGTGTTAGTTCTAGAAAGTCTTGTAGATCTTTATGGAACCACTCAAATTCAGCTTCTTCAGCATTACTGGCTGAGGCATAGACTTGGGTTACTGTGATACTGAATAATATATCTTGGAAAAGAACAGAGATCATTCTGTCATTTTTGAGATTGCATCCAAGCACTGAATTTTGGACTCTTTTGTTGACTATGATGGCTACTCCATTTCTTCTAAGGGATTCCTGCCCACAGTAGTAGAGATAATGGTCATCTCAGTTAAATTCACCCACTCTAGCCCATTTTAGTTCGCTGATTCTTAGAATGTTGATGTTCATTCTTGCCACCACCTGTTTGACCACTTCCAATTTGCCTTGATTCATGGACCTAACATTTCCAGTTCCTATACAATATTGTTCTTTACAGCATCAAACTTTACTTCTATTAACAAACACATCTGCAACTGGGCATTGTTTTCACTTTGACTCTTTCTCTTCATTCTTCCTGGAGTTATTTCTCCACTGATCTCCAGCACCTACCGACCTGGGAGTTTATCTTTCAGTGTCCTATCTTTTTACTTTTTCATACTGCTCATGGAGTCTCAAGGCAAGAATACTGAAGTGGTTTGCTATTCCCTTCTCCAGTGGACCATGCTTTATCAGAACTCTTCACCATGACCCATCCATCTTGGGTGGCCTTACACAACATGGCTCATAGTTTCATTTAATTAGACTAGGCTGTGGTCCCTGTGATCAGATTGGTTAGTTTTCTCTGATAGTGGTTTTTAGTCTGTGTGTCTCTGATGGAGAAGGAAAATAATCTTATTAAGCTTTCCTGTGAGAGAGACTGACTGAGGGAAAAAATGTGTCTTGTTCTGATGGGTCAGGCCATGCTCAGCAAATCTTTAATCAAATTTTCTTTTGAACTGCAAGACTGCATGACTTGAGTGACTTTTAGGAGATACCCTATGTCCAAGGCTAAAGGAGAAGCCCCGCGAGATAGTAGGAGGGGTAAAATCACGTTTAGAATCAAGCCTCATGCTGGCTAGAGATGCTCAGTGTTCAAACATACCTTTTGCTCATCAGGACCCAGAGATCTCACAGAGACTGAAACAGAGCTGTGTTTGAGTGTCTCCTGAGGAGGTACTGGTCAGCAGTGAACTGCTGCAGAGGCAGGGGTTCTAGGTGCAGCAGATCTGGGCATGGCATAAACCCTTTTGAAGACGGTCGCCATTAACCCCACCATAGAGCTGCCAGAACTTACACAGGACTGGGGATACAGACTCTTCGAGGGCAAAAACAGAACAGTGTGCACAACAGGACCTAGGAGAAAGGAGCAGTGACCCCACAAGCGATTGATCCAGACTTGCCTGTGAGTGTCCAGGAGTCTCTGATGGAGGTGTGGGTCCGTGGTGGCCTGCTGCAGGGTTGGGGGCACTGAGTGTAGCAGTGCACGTATGGGACCTTTTGAAGGAGATCACCATCATTCTCAGGTCCAATCCTTAAGTTATGGGGAAAAAATTACTAAAACTTATGAATGAACTTAGCAAAGCCATAGTCATTTCATTCTTCAGTGTTTTCCCAAATAAAGCATTTATGGCTATAGTCTATAATTTTTTTGCATTCTAATTTTCACAGCAGCTTTATGCACGATAGTCCCAACCTGAAAATAATTCAAATGTGCATCATTAGGTGAATGGACAGATAAACAGTCAGCTATCATATGAACAGAGGAATATACTAATAGCATATTGATGAACCCTCAAGATAAATTTGCTGAATAGCCATCACCAAAAAATCTAAAATAATAGATGTTGAAGATGATGTGAATAAAACAAGGGGGGGGAGGAACCCTTTGAAAGACCCAGAAATCCCAATTCTGGGAAGAAATATGGAAAATAAAGTGAAAGTGAAGTCGCTCAGATGTGTCTGACTCTGCAACCCCATGGACTACAGCCCACCCGGCTCCTCTGTCTATGGGATTTTTAATGCAAATGTACTGGAGTGGGTTGCCATTTCCTTTTCCACGGGATCTTTCCAACCCTGGGATTGAACCCAGGTCTCCCGTATTGAGGGTAGACACTTTACTGTCTAAGCCACCAGGAATATACCTCTAATTAAAAATGATACATTCACCTCAATGTTCAGAGAGGCACTGTTTACAGTAGTCAAGATATGGAAGCAACCTAAGTGTCCACTGACAGACATCTAGATTAAGAACTGTGGTACATTTATGAATGAAATATTTCTTAGTCATAAAAAATGAAATAATGCAATTTGAAGCAACATGGATGGATCTAAAGATTCTTACACTAAGTAATTCAGAGAAAGATAAATATATGACATCACTTATATATGGAATTTAGAAAAGAAGATACAAATTTATAAGACAGAAATAAACTCTCTGACATGGAAAACAAATTTCTGACTACCAAAGGGGAAATTGAAAGGGAAAAATTAGAAGCTTGTGATTATAGATGCGTTATTCTACATAAATATATAAACAGCAAAGACTTACTATAAAGCACATGAAACTATTGTTAATATCTTGTAATAACCTATAATGGAAAATAATCTAGAAATATATATATATGAATCACTTTATAATAGAAACATTGTAAATCAACTATGCTTCAAAAAATTTTAAAATATTTGTTATTAACTAAGCTAAAATATGCACACATTTCTTATAGAAGTTTTTCCTCTGCAAGATAAGGGATTTTTGTTCTTAGAACTCTTAGTAGTCTTATGTCTGAAATTAAAATGTTATTAAAGTAATTATTATACTCAAAAGTATAGATGTACTAGAGAATTTTTAAATGATCATTTAAAGAAAGACCTACTCTTTTTGGAATTTGACAACCATTAAAGCACATTTTTTCTCTTGCCCTTGGCAATAGAGATCTAGTGAAGAAAATCTTGACATGAACATGGCATTTACACATGCTTATATGGACAGATATGATTGTTCAAATACATCTAGATTTGGGTGTCTTTTCAGAATCATAAAAAAAACTAAAAGTGGAAAACCTCATTTAGTGTGAATTCTTCTGAGAATCTGTAATCCTGGTATAAAATTGTAGAATGAGCAGCATTCTTTAAGATGTCCTTCAGTGAGACTACCTAGGGCTGGTGTTTGAGGAAGACTGTGGAATGCACTCTACTGGATCATTAAAAAGGCAAGAGAGTTCCAGAAAAACATTTATTTATGGTTTATTGAATATGTTAAAGCCTTTGACTGTGTGGATCACAACAAACTGTGGAAAATTCTGAAAGAGATGGGAATACCAGACCACCTGACCTGCCTCTTGAGAAACTTATATGCAGGTCAGGAAGAAACAGTTAGAACTGGACATGAAACAACAGACTGATTCCAAACAGGAAAATGAGTACATCTAGGCTGTATATTGTCACCCTGCTTATTTAACTTCTATGCAGAATACATCATAAGAAATGCTGGGCTGGAAGAAGCACAAACTGGAATCAAGATTGCCAGGAGAAATATCAATAACCTCAGATATGCAGATGACACCACACTTATGGCAGAAAGTGAAGAGGAACTAAAATGCCTCTTGGTGAAAGTGAAAGAGGACAGTGAAAAAGTTGGCTTAAAGCTTAACATTCAGAAAATGAAGATCATGGTGTCTGGTCCCATCACGTCCTTGGAAATAGATGGGGAAACAATGGAAATAGTGTCAGATTTTAATTCTTTGGGCTCCAAAATCACTGCAGATGGTGACTGCAGCCATGAAATTAAAAGACATTTACTCCTTGGAAGAAAAGTTATGACCAACCTAGATAGCATATTCAAAAACAGAGACATTACTTTGCCAACAAAGTCCATCTAGTCAAGGCCATGGTTTTTCCAATAGTCATGTATGGATGTGAGATTTGGCCTATTAAGAAAGCTGAGTGCTGAAGAATTTATATTTTTGAACTATGGTGTTGGAGAAGACTCTTGAGAGTCCCTTGAACTGCAAGGAGATCCAACCAGTCCATTCTGAAGGAGATCAGTCCTGGGTGTTCAATGGAAGGAATGATGCTAAAGCTGAAACTCCAGTACTTTGGCCACCTCATGTGAAGAGTTGACTCGCTGGAAAAGACTCTGATGCTGGAAGGGATTGGGGGCAGGAGGAAAAGGGGATGACAGAGGATGAGATGGCCTGATGGCATCACCCACTCAATGGACGTGAGTCTGAGTGACCTCTGGGAGTTGGTGATGGACAGGGAGGCCTGGAGTGCTACAATTCATGGGTTCACAAAGAGTTAGACACAACTGAGTGACTGAACTGAACTGTGGAATCCAAAAAAATATGTAAATGTATCTCAAAGACTTTTCTAAAATTCACCATAGTTCCAGTCATGCATGTGGAAAACTAACTATGCAACTCCACCTTAGAATTCTTTTCTCTTTAGATGCTCTTATTAACACCTATGAACACTCCAGCGTGCCATTCTAGAAGGCCATAATCAGAACATTCTGCCCCACAGTGTGCCTCTATCAGTTGAAAATTTGGAAAGTCTATATGTGACAAACTACATACAACAGTGAAAGCATTACTATCTTCTGGTTTTTTCTCACCTTTTCCCCCCCAAATAATTAAAACTCCACATAATTTGAAATTGCTTCACTCGTCTCCCATGTTAGGATTCCCAGGTGTTTCTAGTAGTAAAGAACCTGTCTGCCAATACAGGTGATGTAAGAGATGTGATTTGATCCCTGGGTCCAGAAGATCCCCTGGAGGAGGGCATGGCAAGCCACTCCAGTTATTCTTGCCTGGAGAACCCTATGGGCAGAGGGCCCTGGTGGGGTACAGTTGATATAGTTTCGAAGAGTTCAATATTACTGAAGCAACTTAGCACATATGCACAATGTTTATCTAGAAGGAAAATTACTGTGGATGTTTCAGGAAGTATATCTATAAAGTAAACCCTGACAGAATTGTTTTTTGTTTTTTTGTTTTGTTTTGTTTTTGTTTGCTCTCTCTCTCTCTCTCTTTTTTTTTTTTTTTTTATTGGTAATGCAAGTGCCTGATTTAAGCTTTGACTGCTGAGACATTCATTTCAAAGAAGCATCTGCTTCAAAGATCTGGAGTAAACACATTGCCAGCCATATGCATAGATAAACAGCCAGGCCAGCTTTCCCAAATGAGGCTCCTTTATCTTAGAAATGTTGGAAGATTTCAATAACTGACCTTTTGGGCCATTTGCTTTTCTCTTTCCATGCTTTAAATTCCTGTTATTGTGTTTTAAATTCATCAATAAAGAGTAAACCTGTGAGATCCTAGACCCCCACCTTTGACCCTAGTAAAGGTGGAACCCAAGGCTCATGTGCTCTCTCTCTCCCACCATGACTCCATTATGTGGCACAGGTGTGTTATGTAATTCCTAGGGCTTGCAAGAAGTAAACTTTTATTTGTTCCTGATAGTTGTCACTGAAGGGTATCTTGCAAACATAATAAAAGTCACAAGAGTCAGTCGAGCCACAATATTAGTTACTGAGAGTCTGAGATCACAGAAAACAATATCAGTGCTGTCCTGTATTGATAATAAAGTATGCAAGTAATGAGACATGAGAAAGGGTGATTGTACTTGGACACCAGGAAGGTCAAATCCAAACTCCACCAGGGAGAAATAGGGCAGAGTGGTGTGGGGTAAGATACTGCCTGCCATAGAAGGTAAGTGTTCAAATTTTCTTTATAGGAACAAATGTGATAGCTGCCTATGGTAATCTTTGATAATGCTTAATAATAAAGAATGACAATAACAAATAATTGTTAATATATTATTTTCTGGAGAAGAAAATTAAAACCCACTCCAATATTCTTTCCTGGGAAATCTCATAGACAGAGGGGCCCAGGAGGCTAAGATCCATGGGGTCACAAAAGAATCAAACACAGCTTATTGTGTAAACAACAACAGATATATTGTTACTTAATTTATAAAGGAATAGCAAATATTGAAGTCAAGTGTCATTTTTCTTAGCAAAGTTCTATAAAAAATCACTGAGACTCTCAAATTTCTACCATATTCCTTAAAAGATCCTCAGTTACAGATAGCTATTACTATTCCATTCAAATAGCTCTACAAATATTTAATAGTGCAGACTCCCTATATCATTGGCTTCAACTTTAATTATTTTCAACTTTTGCTATCATCTAAATTGGCAGACTATGCATGTGACATGTCAAATCCTCCTTAAAGGTACTTGTGCGTCTGATTCCTAGTCTCAAACTTTTTTGCCTCACTTACTGCAAGACCTCAGAAGAGTAATATTAACTTAGAAATCGTATGCATAGCTGTCTGATATGTTCTAGTCAACTGAACTAAAAAAAAAAAATGGTCTTACTAAGTAAACTGATTAGGGTGTGATTTCTATTCAACTATGGAACACTTTGTATAATTCACTTTTATAAAGTTTTCCATGTCAAATTAAGAATGATATTAGGCTTTCATATTTATAAAAGTAACAGTATCAACAAGCTGATTTTAGGACATGTGGAAATCTGGGTAACATAGAGCTCTGTTGTGAGGGCTCTGTCTAAACAAGGCTCTGATAAAATAAAGGAAGAGGACACCTGAACACAAATTCTCTAAACCTTAAATATATGTAAATAAGAGTCATTTAGGAACTTGATAAGAGGAGGTCCTTCCATCTGTTACTGAGTGAGCTGGATGAAGCATGGTGTTCTTCCTTATTTTTTCAAAGCAAGGGACACTGCTGTTGATGGATTAAAGAAATAAAATAGTGAATTTAGTGGTTTCTTTGTTTTTATTTTTGAAGCACTCTTGGCACCACGTTCCAGAATGGATAAATTAAAGTGCTTTCTGTCTAATCTCCTCAGAGATGTTTGATTGTGCATAGACTATAGTATTTTAGTTGAGTAGGCTTAAAACATTACTCCTTTTAAAGCCTAATAGTTGTTTTGGTGTAATCAATTGTAATATATAGCATTTCGGATGTATGTGCAACTCCGCCAGGACCCATTTTTGCAATAAGGCAAGAAAGATGATATGTTATTGCTGGTCTATATAGAAACATGAAGAAGAGCTGCTTAACAATTAGGAAAAACATGCTCTATTTCACAGCAGGAAATTCTTCCACTCACCCCTGCTTTGGGATAGAAGAAGACAGAAAAATTGATAAACTTGACAAAAAGTGCATGAGTTAACACAAAAATAATGTTTTCAATCAATTATGTGGAAAGAGAGTAGGATCAGTCCAGGTAGTCTGGTACCTGTGGGATCAAAGAACCTGGGGAGAGAAGGACTCTACAGATAAGTATGACAACTTTTCTTAGAGTGGAAAGAATGGAAGCTCAAAAGGGAGGATATGTTGTCACAAAATCTCTACATGAACGTAAGATTTAATGGCTTTGGTCCTCATATATCACTTCTTTGCTCACTAAAGCTCCCAAATTTTATACACACCACACTTGAGTGTTTTCAAGACCCTTTGGCTTTTTTTAGAGCTTCATTTTTATTTTCTAATTAAACTTTTCTGTTTTGAGATAATTACAGAATACTTTTTATTTGTAAAAATAATACAGAGAAATTGTGTATACCTTTCGCTTAGTAACCTCATGGTGACCTCCTCTATTGTCATAGTACAATATCAAACCCAGAAAATTGATATGGATATATTCCTTTGACCTTGATTAAATTTCACCAGTTTCATATATACTCTTGTGTGTGTGTGTGTGTGCGCGCACACATCACATGTATTTAGCTCTATGCCATTCTAACCAAATGCATAGGTTCATGTAATATCACCACAGTCAAAATACAGAACACATTCATCCACAAGAATCACTCCTGTATCCTTTTATAGTCATACTCAGCTTTGCTCACTGCTCTCTTCCTTAATCTCTGGCTACTATAACTGTTCTCCATCTTTATAAGGTGTCATTTTAAGAATGTTAAAAAATGGAATCATATGATAAGTAATATTTGATAAGTAATCTTTCAGAATGAGTTTTTCTCTTTCAGCATAATTATCTATAAACTCATCAAATTATTTGTATCAATACATTAAAAATTATTCCTGTATCATACTTGGTGACATGAAAATACCAATTCATTTAATCATTCACTTAAGGAAGAATATTTGGATAATATCCAGTTTGTGGCTATTAAGAATAAAGCTAGTACAAATATTTCTATACAGATTATTTTATTGAGCATGTATTTCTATTTCTCTGGAATAAATGGCTAAGGGAAGAATTGTTGGAGAATGTGGTAATTGCATGTTTAACATTATAAGAAAGCATCATGCTGTTCTTCAGAATGGCTGGACCTTTTCATATATTCACTAGTATTGTACTAATGATTGAGAAAGTGGAATGATCAAGTTTATTCACATTCTCACCTTAATTTGCTGAGGTCAGTAATTTTTAAAAACATTCTAATAACTATGTAGTGATACCTCATTCTTGACTTAATTTCATTTCCCTAGTGGCTAGGGGGATGTTGAATACCATTTCATGTTCTTTTCTCATCTGTATACCCTCTGAATGCAACAGCATATCTTTTGCTCATTTTATAATGAATTTTTTTTCTTTTTTTGCTTTGAAATGTCTTATTTTTTCTTTTTCTATTTTGTAGCTTGATCTTTCATCCTCTTATCAAGATCAAGTGATTTTAATTTTGATGAGGTCCAACTTATCTATCTTTTCCTTTTACTGATCATCCCTTTTGGAGTTAAATCTAGGAATTCCTACACAGTTCTGATTTTTTAATGATTTGTTCTAAAAGTTTTACACTTTTATGTTTACACCTAAGTTAGTGACTTATTCTGAGTTAATTTTTTAAAGTATCAAGTTTATATCAAGTTCTTATATATATATTTATATATAGTGGGTTCCTTGGTGGCTCAGATGGTAAAGAATCTGCTTGCAATACACTAGACATGGGTTCAATCCTTGCTTCAGACAGATTCTCTGGAGAAGGGAATGGCTATCCACTCCAGTATTCTTGCCTAGAGAATTTCAGTCTGAGAAACCCAGAAGTCTACACTCCACTGGGTCGCAAAGAATCAAATGATTGAGCTACAAACACAGCAACAACATAGTAAGACAATATAGCAAAGAGTAATTCTATTTTATCTATTTTTTTCATTAGGGCTTATGTCTTTCTACATAAATTTGTATCAGTTTGTCTATGTCTACAAAAAATCTTGCTGGGATTCTACTTGAAAACACGTTAAAAATATAGGTTAATTTTGGGAGAACTGATCTCTTTTTCATGTTAAATCTTTTCCCCATTCTTTAAGTATTTTAATACTTATTTTATTAGCATATTGTAATTTTTGGCATACAGATCCTGTCTATGTTTTTATTTGTAATTCATTTTTCTTTGGAATGATCACCTTTGTATCAGTCACAATTTTCTATATATAAGTTTTCTGAATGGCAAGTGATATTCTGGATTTTTCTTCCCAAGATTAATTCTAACTTCTGTGCATTTCCTTACACCATTGCTTCAACATGGAAAGCTCTCCCTACCCTACCATCATGGCCTTCAAGTTGTTTATGAAGATATTCCAATATAACTGGCCCTTGAAAAAAAAATCAAGAACTGCACCATTTATTAATTGTAACTTAAATCCTGGCTTTGTAACTTTATGAGTCCTATGCAAGACAGTTCACTATTCTGAACTATAATTCTATCATGTGGAAAAAGATAATACTGTTTAACACAAAATTTGGGATGTGAGTGTGTGTGCCTAAGTTGAAGAATCATATTTATAATACTAAATCATAGTTATAATACTAATTAGAGAAGCAGACATATATAGCAGAGGGTGTTCAACACACAGTAAATGCTTACATCTCCCCAAATTTTGGTTATCAATGGCACTTATTGCCAATTAATAATTTTTGTATAATTTTGTTTTATTAATCTTTTCATGTGTATTGATTATACCCTTAATGTTATTCATGTTGATGTTTAAATATGTGCTGGGTGTGTGTTGATTCCATGGATAATTCATAAGCTCTATAAAGAAGAGAGACTGGACATATTTCATATCCGTTATGGAATTTACACATGTGATGGAGTCATTAATTTTGTTTCATACTAAAAGAGTTTGGCCTTCATGTCAGAAAATCCTGGATTCTTATCTGCTATGTGACATTGTAAAGTGTTATATTCTCTGACCTTTAATATTCTCATCCACAAAAAAGGAATAATAATACTACATAAGATTCTTCAGAAGATTATATGTGAGCATATGTAAAGTGAATTATATTGTACATATGCCCTATAATGCACATGTATTATTACTAGTGATTGGATTGGTTTAAGGAACTTGTAAAGCATCTATGAATACCTTCTATTCATATAAGTAAGTAAAACTGAGGTGCAGATTCTTTTACTGATTTACAAAGTATAATTATTTGATAATAAAACATTGCTCAATAATTCTTCCCTCAGAAGTCTGATGCTGTAAGAAACTGTAGAGATAAATAGCTAAATTCATTTGTTACACATGTACACATACAGACACCCAGACAGAATAAATAGCTTCTCCAAGGTCACTTAGCTGAAACGAGGTACAGCCAGAAAATCTCAGGTATCCTGATCTCAAGCCATAAACTGTTTTCTCTAAACGATTTTCCCTCATTTGTGCCCTGCTCTTCCTGGCATCCTGGCTCAAGTTGCTTCCTTACCCATTCATATCCACTGCCTCCAAACTCATCATACTTTCCCTTCCAGCTCTGCGTCCATATGGCAATGCTCATCTGGGAGGTGGATGTCTGAAACTGCCGCCATCACATCATCCCCTTCCAACCATGTGAGTAGGCGAGAAAATGACTTTTGGGCACTATTAACCCAAGTTGGCTGAAATTCAGGGATACTGAGATGAAACATTTTCCTTCATATTTGCAAGCCCTGAAGCCAGTCTTCAGCCTTCTGCAAACCAAGATGCCTTTGGGAACTTATAATGCACTTTTTAAAAAATACTTTATTCTATGTTACAATACTGTATTAGTTTTGCCATACATTGACATGAATCAGCCACAGGTGTACACGATCTCCCAATGCCGAAGCCCCCTCCCTTCTCCCACCCCATATCATCTCTCTATACATTTTTTTCCAAATGACCCCATTGAAAACATGAGCACAGGGCAGGGAAAAATGGCTCCTAGTTATGAGGAGTTATATATGAAAAATATTCTCAGTGTCCAACATGGATGGAAAACTGTCAATAAGCAAACAAAACATTAATCTTCAAACTCAGTGAAACATGAGGTCCTCTTTAACATAAGAAGGGTATGCTATTCACCACTAAATTTATCTTTGCAATCTCTCAGGCAGGCTCATTGTGAGTTAAATGATTCAGGGGCCATTTTCAATAGGAGTAAGAACTGAGCTAAGTTAGAAAGCTTCTCTGGTGTACTGTTTTGTTCTGATCGAGAGTGGCAAATTTCAGAGCCAAATACCACAGTCATAAAAGTAGTATGATTTGAAGCCTCCAAAATTCCTTTTTGCCAAATTATATTTATCTGCACACTGCCAAAAACATCTCTTCTTCAGATTAAGATGATCATAGACCTTGTTAGATGAACATACCTGATGTATTTGGTAAAAGTAATTCTTGCTGACAGGAAAGTGCATAAGCAATAGCTTGTGGAAAGGACAGAGTGGTTTTGATGGCGAAATTCAGAAAAGGGTCATTGTTTATGTTCCTACTTAATGATGATGATCTTAGGTGAAATTCTCTTGTGAAGTGGCAGAACCATGAGGGAGAGGTACCATGAAATTCCAGGATACCTGATGGAACAGGAAGATTAAGGCAGAATTAACGTTAAAAGGACATTAAAGACATATTTTCACATTTTGAAATTCTGCCTACAAGCTACAGAATAGGCTCTATTTCAGCCATGGCATAGCTGGAGAACAGCTGTTCACAGCATGCCTGGCATACCCTGGGTCAGTCAAGGACCAAGGCCATCTAGAACAGAGACTGATAGAGGGCACTGAGAAATAAGTTTATTTGCCAGATCAGAAGTCAAAAAGACTTGAAACAGAAGAGTATGAAATGTAGGTTGTCTTCCCAGCCTATCTCTGACATAAGAGACATGGTTTCAATTCCTAGATTGGGAAGATCCCCTGGAGAAGAAAATGGCAACCCACTCCTATATTCTTGCTTGGAGAATCCCATGTTTGGAGGAACCTGGCAGGCTACAGTCCATAGGGTCTGAAAGAGTTGGAAACGACTGAAGAGATTTAACATACAGGGAGATGATGTTTTTATTTTTATTTTTAGTATGTACCTGTTTAACTATAAAGGGTAATGTAGCCTTAGAATGACACTCCTCTTTTAGAGAATTGGCCACCAGTGTGTCCCATTGGCCCATGGAATTGCATTCCCTCTATTGATCACATTTTCCATGTACAAATCTTTAGCAATAAATTTACTGATTCTAGGTGTGAATAGATTGAGTGGCTTTTGTGTCCTTAACAGGTATGAATAAATTAAACTTCTAGGAAATTAAACTCAATGAAAGTTTGTACACTTTCTTTTTGTAAATGATGGATTTGTAGGACTTCCTTTTCTGCTTTCTTGAATCAACAGAAGATCCTACAGCTCATCAACATGCATGTGCATTCCTCATTTAAGAAAAGGCTTGGTTTAGTCTTGCTTATTCAACACAAAGTCTATGCCTACAAATGGCCAAAAAATTAAGCATTTTCTGCATTATCCAGATTTGCAGCTGCCTTATAGTTCAGCTGACTGAAACTCATCAATGCTACAGACTAAATTAGACACTAAGATACCTTCAAGCCAAATACAAAAAATTATTCATTTATTCTTTTCAATAGAGCTCCTATGTGTAGACTGAATGGTGATGGTCCTCATATGGAACCCACATGTTAGTGGTCTTTATGCAAAGAGGACCTGGATGAAATATTATTTCTTATATGTAATCAAGAGAAATGGAGAAAATTTTATAATTGTTCCTTTATGAGTCAAAGGGGATACAATATGAGTGTTTCAAGTTATGCTTCTAACCTTGTTGGGGCTGTTTTACCCTGCTGCTGCTGCTGCTTCTGCTGCTGTTAAGTTGCTTCAGTCGTGTCCGACTGTGTGTGACCCCACAGATGGCAGCCCACCAGGCTCCCCATTTCCTGGGATTCTCCAGACAAGAACACTGGAGTGGGTTGCCATTTCCTTCTCTAATGCATGAAAATGAAAAGTGAAAGTGAAGTTGCTCAGTCGAGTCCAACTCTTTGCGACCCTATGGATTACAGCCTACCNAGGCTCCCCATTTCCTGGGATTCTCCAGGCAAGAACACTGGAGTGGGTTGCCATTTCCTTCTCTAATGCATGAAAATGAAAAGTGAAAGTGAAGTTGCTCAGTTGAGTCCAACTCTTTGCGACCCTATGGATTACAGCCTACCAGGCTCCTCCATGTTGGGGCTGTTTTTTACCCTACAGAATAGATTAATTGGGCTACTTAATAACTTCTTAAAATGCTTTATATTCTGCTGTGTAGTTTCTCCAAAGTTTCTTCTCTTCAGGGTTGACTCACTTTTACTGCCCGCACATGTTTTTCTAATGCATTTCTCAATCTGGTGATTCAGCACACATTTTTGTGGAGTCACTATACTTAACATTGAGACTAACATAATAAGTATATCTGACACTTCCCTTAATGAAATTGCAGTCTCCCAAAAGAGATAGTGATAAAGATAGAGATAGGAATATAAATAGAGGATTTAAAAATTGCTGTAATAGAATATAGATAATCAAAATGAAATATATACAAAATAACTTTAAAAAAGAACAAAATTCTGTAAATTCTTCCCTTGAAAATTAAGAAAGATTTTAGAGTATGGAGAATACTTTAGCTTCAACTTGAAAATAATGTTTATAAGTTAAGTAGGAAAGACAATGCAAGTAGTATATATGGCATAGTTTATAGCCTAATGATTTGACACAAGATGGCATATGCAAATAGTACTCGGGTATTATTGTAATATAATTTAATAGTACTTACATATTACTGAAATATAATTTTGTGGTTAAAAATGTGGGAAAATTTGGAAACAAAAATTGAGAAGAATATGCTAGAAAAAGATAAAACAATTGTGAGGTGCTTAATTCATTTTTTTTCTTTTCATTTAAATTTTATGTCAAATATTCATTTTTGTCATTAATAAGTTATTCCTTAAGTGATTATAGCTTTGGCCATAATGAGTTTTCTCTTTTGGTCATTATTTCTACAAAGTTCAATTTTCTTGGGTGAGTTTTTTTTTTTTTTAATAAATTAATTTATTTTACTTGGAGTCTAAGTACTTTACAATATTGCGGTGGTTTTTGCCATACATTGACATGAATCAGACACAGGTGTACATGTCTCCCCCATCCCAAAACCCTTCCTACATCCCTCCCCATCCCATCCTTCTGGGTTGTCCCAATACACCAGCTTTGAGTGCTCTATTTCATGCATTGAACTTGGACTGGTGATGTTTCACATATGGTAATATACATGTTTCAATGCTATTCTCTCAAATAATCCCACCCTTGCCTTCTCCCACAGAGTCCAAAAGTCTGTTCTTTATACCTGTGTCTCTTTTGCTGTCTTGCATATAGGGTTGTCATTACCATCTCTCTAAATTCCATATATATGCATTAATATACTGTATTGGCATTTTTCTTTCTGATTTATTTCACTCTGATAATAGGCTCCAGTTTCATCTACCTCATTAGAACTGATTCAAATGTGTTCTTTTTAATAGCTGAGTAATATTCCATTGTGTATATGTACCACAGTTTTCTTATCCTTTCATCTCCCAATGAACATCTAGGTTGCTTCCATGTCCTGGCTATTGTAAACAGTGCTGCAATGAACATTGGGGTACAAGTGTCTCTTTCAATTCTGGTTTCCTTGGTGTGTATGCCCAGCAGTGGAATTGATGGGTCGTATGGCAGTTCTATTTCCAGTTTTTTAAGGAATCTCTACATCGTTTTCCATAGTGGCTGTACTAGTTTGCATTCCCACCAACAATGTAAGAGGATTCCCTTTTCTCCACATTCTGTTTAGCATTTATTGTTTGTTGACTTTTTGATAGCAGCCATTCTGCCCGGCATGAGATGGTACCTCACTGTAGTTTTGATTCACATTTCTTTGATAATGAGTGATGTTGAGCATCTTTTCATGTTTTAGCTTCTATCTGTCCTCTAAGTAGGAGTGAAGGATGGTACTGTGCATAATTGTATTTGTACTCTAGAAAGGCAGTTCCACTGGGTATGGGTAGAAGCTGTAGTCAAGAAAGCTAATCGAGAAGCTATCCCATAGGTACAAGGAGAGATAAAGAGATTGAAAGTTAGACAATGATTGTTGGAATGGCAAGAATAGCTAGATGTAGGGGATATTTATTTAGGGAGCAGGAATCAGTAAATAATTGTATGTTGAGATAAGTGAAAGGAAACACTTGATGACATGGAAAGATCCGTTCTGTGATACTGGGTATTACATCAAATATCAAATAAGTTTGGGGGTTGAAAGCAGAAAAGGGGCTTAGAAAATGAGTGAAATGTAAGGTTTCTTTAGTATAACCAGATGACAATGTTCACTTGATCATTGAAAGTGCAAGTTTAAAGCTCAAGAACAGTATACAGGCTATTCATACATTTTAGAAATATTAGATTGAAAGAGATAATAATGATAAATACTCAGGGCAATGGCCTGCATAGAGACACTAACACTGCCAGTCTTGGGAGCCATGTGTTGGCATAAGTCCTTTTTGGAGATTGCCAGTAACCCTACCATAGTGTTTGTCGACTCTAGGATTGGGTTGTCTGACACCACATAACTAACAGAGAGGGAGCACAGCCTACCTATCAACAGACAATTAGATTTAAGATTTACTGAGCATGGCCCTGTCCACCAGAAAAAGACCTAGATTTCTCCAGAGACAGTCCCTCCCACTAAGAAGCTTACATAGCTTCTTATCCTCATCCATCAGAGGACAGACAGAAAAAGTAAGAAGTATAATCTCAGAGCCTCCAAAATGAAAATCATAATCACAGAAAACTAACTAAACTGATCACATGGATCGCAGTCTTGTGTAACTCAATGAAGCTATGAGCCATGCCATGTAAGGCCACTAAAGACACATGAATCATGGTTTAGAGTTCTGATAAAAAGTGGTCCACTGGAGAAAGGAATGGCAAACACTTCACCATCCTTGTCTTGATAACTCATGAACAGTATAAGAAGGCAAAAAGATGATACCAGAAGACGAATCCCCCAGGTTGGTAGGTGTGCACTATGCTATTTGAGAAGAGTGGAGAAATAGCTTCAGAAAGAATGGTGCCCAGCTGTGGATGTGTCTGGTGGTCAAAGTAAAGTCCAGTGCTATCAAGAACAATATTGCACAGGAATCTGGAATATTAGGTCCATTAATCAAGGTAAATCGGGCTCAGTCAAAGCAGGCGATGACAAGAATGAATAGTGACATATTAGGGATCAGTGGACTAAAATGGATGGGAATGGGCAANCCTGTCTCCTGTACAATGTCACGAACCTCTTTCCACAGTTCATCAGTCACTATATCTATCAGATCTAAGCCCTTAAATCTATTTCTCACTTCCACTGTATAATCCTAAGGGATTTGATTTAGGTCATACCTGAATGGTCTAGCGGTTTTCCCTACTTTCTTTAATTTAAGTCTGAATTTAAGTTTATGATGTGAGCCATGGTCACCTCCTGGTTTTGTTTTCGTTGACTGTATAGAGTTTCTCCATCTTTGCTGCAAATAATTTAATCAATCTGATTTCGGTGTTGACCATCTGGTGATGTCCATGTGTAGAGTCTTGTCTTGTGTTGTTGGAATGTTTGTTATGACCAGTGTATTTTCTTGGCAAAATTATATTAGTATTTGCTCTGCTTCATTCCACATACCAAGGTCAAATTTGCCAGCTTCTCCAGATGTTTCTTGACTTCCTAGTTTTGCATTCCAGTCTTCTATAATGAAAAGGACATCTTTTTTGTGTGTGTTAGTTCTAAAGGTCTTGTAGATCTTCATGGACTCCTTCAACTTTACCGTCTTCAGCATTACTGGTTGGGGCATAGCCTTAGATTACCATGATATTGAATGGTTTACCTTGGAAACGAACAGAGATCATTCTGTAGTTTTGAGATTGCACCCAAGTACTGTATTTCAGACTCTTTTGTTGACCATGATGGCTACTCCATTTCTTCTGAGGGATTCTTGCCTGCAGTAGTAGATACAATGGTAATCTGAGTTAAATTCACCCATTCCAGTCCATTTTAGTTCACTGATTCCTAGAATGTAGATGTTCACTCTTGCCATCTCTTGTGTGACCCCTGCCAATTTGCCTTAGTTTATGGACCTGACATTCCAGGTTCCTATGCGGTATTGTCTTTACAGCATCGGACCTTGCTTCCTTCACCAGCCACATCCACGGCTGGATATTGTTTTTGCTGTGGCTGCATTCCTTCATTATTTCTGGAGTTATTTCTCAAACTGATCTCCAGTAGCATATTGGGCACTTACTGACCTGGGGAATTCCTCTTCAGTATCCTATCATTTTGCCTTTTCATACTGTTCATGGGGTTCTCAAAGCAAGAATACTGAAGTGGTTTGCCATTCCCTTCTCCAGTGGGCCACATTCTGCCAGACCTCTCCACCATGACTCACTTCTCTTGGGTGGCCCCACAGGCATTGAGTTAGACAAGGCTGTGGTCCTGGTGTTATTAGATTGACTAGTTTTCTGTGAGTATGGTTTCAGTGTGTCTGCCCTCTAATGCCCTCTTGCAACACCTACCATCTTACTTGGGTTTCTCTTACCTTGGGCGTGGGGTATCTCTTCACGGCTGCTCCAGCAAAGCGCAGCCGCTGCTCCTTACCTTGGAC
>SJYW01002245.1:358177-374958 GCA_006410735.1 Raphicerus campestris | reverse complement strand
ATGGTCTAGCGGTTTTCCCTACTTTCTTTAATTTAAGTCTGAATTTGGCAATAAGGAGTTTATGATGTGAGCCATGGTCACCTCCTGGTTTTGTTTTCGTTGACTGTATAGAGCTTCTCCATCTTTGCCTGCAAATAATTTAATCAATCTGATTTCGGTGTTGACCATCTGGTGATGTCCATGTGTAGAGTCTTCTCTTGTGTTGTTGGAATGTTTGTTATGACCAGTGTATTTTCTTGGCAAAACTCTATTAGTATTTGCTCTGCTTCATTCCACATACCAAGGTCAAATTTGCCAGCTTCTCCAGATGTTTCTTGACTCCTAGTTTTGCATTCCAGTCTTCTATAATGAAAAGGACATTTTTTTTGTGTGTGTTAGTTCTAAAGGTCTTGTAGATCTTCATGGAATCCTTCAACTTTACCGTCTTCAGCATTACTGGTTGGGGCATAGCCTTAGATTACCATGATATTGAATGGTTTACCTTGGAAACGAACAGAGATCATTCTGTAGTTTTGAGATTGCACCCAAGTACTATATTTCAGACTCTTTTGTTGACCATGATGGCTACTCCATTTCTTCTGAGGGATTCTTGCCTGCAGTAGTAGATACAATGGTAATCTGAGTTAAATTCACCCATTCCAGTCCATTTTAGTTCACTGATTCCTAGAATGTAGATGTTCACTCTTGCCATCTCTTGTGTGACCCCTGCCAATTTGCCTTAGTTTATGGACCTGACATTCCAGGTTCCTATGCGATATTGCTCTTTACAGCATCGGACCTTGCTTCCTTCACCAGCCACATCCACAGATGGATATTGTTTTTGCTGTGGCTGCATTCCTTCATTATTTCTGGAGTTATTTCTCAAACTGATCTCCAGTAGCATATTGGGCACTTACTGACCTGGGGAATTCCTCTTCAGTATCCTATCATTTTGCCTTTTCATACTGTTCATGGGGTTCTCAAAGCAAGAATACTGAAGTGGTTTGCCATTCCCTTCTCCAGTGGGCCACATTCTGCCAGACCTCTCCACCATGACTCACTTCTCTTGGGTGGCCCCACAGGCATTGAGTTAGACAAGGCTGTGGTCCTGGTGTTATTAGATTGACTAGTTTTCTGTGAGTATGGTTTCAGTGTGTCTGCCCTCTAATGCTCTCTTGCAACACCTACCATCTTACTTGGGTTTCTCTTACCTTGTACATGGATATCTCTTCAAGGCTGCTCCAGCAAAGCGCAGCCGCTGCTCCTTATGTTGGAAGAGGGGTATGTCCTCACCGCTGCCTTTCCTGAACTTTAACGTGGGATAGCTCCTCTAGGCCCTCCTGTGCCCGCACAGCCACCGCTCCTTGGAGGTGGGGTTGCTTCTCCCGGCTGCTGCCCCTGGCCTCAGATGTGGAGTGGATCCTCTCAGCTGTCGCCCCTGATCTGAGACATGGGGTGGCTCCTTCTGGCTGCTGCCCCTGACCTTGGACACAGGGTAGCTCCTCTCAGCCGTTCCTGTGCCTTAGCAGCCAGGCACTCTTGGCTGCTGCCCCTGACCTCAGATGTCGGGTAACTCCTCTTGGCCACTGCCCTTTGGGCATGAGGTCCTCACAGCTTCTGCCCCTGACCTCCGACATGGGGTAGCTCCTCTCGACCGTGCTTAGTGTGCCAGTCACAACCTCCTGAGCTTAATGTGCAGGTCGCAGCCATTTGCGCTTAGTGCCAAGTGGAAGTAGACAACCCTATAGTTTGAAAAATAAAGATGAATCACTTTCATACTTATAAAAGAGTGTGGTGCTGGTGCTGGATCAGAGTGATTCCTGGAAGAAATGATATACAATATAATTCTAGAGTGGCCAGACTATAGCTGGATTTCCTCTTTCATTATTTGAGGGGATGGCGGGTAAGGTTTCTGAGCATCTAATTTCAATGTGTTTGTGTGGGCACGTTTCCCACTAAGAAGCAATTATCCAACGCCAGCTGCAATGTAACTCATTTCAGATCTGTCTACCTGGAGATAGCATCAGAGTCCCCAGGTTAAAGCTCAGTCCCAAAAGACAGATTGCCTTCCACTTAGAGGCTAATCACACACCCAAGTTGTCACCTGTGTTACTGACTGACCCACAATAGATAGGAATTTCCAATGACCCCATCACTGGTTTCAGTTGATTTCCTAGAGCAGCTCACAGAATTTAGGAAACCAGTCAATTCACTAGGTTGCTGCTGCTGCATCTGCGAAGTCACGTCAGTTGTGTCCGACTCTGTGCAACCCCATGGATGACAGCCCACTAGGCTCCATCATCCCTGGGATTCTCCAGGCAAGAACACTGGAGTGGGTTGCCATTTTCCTTCTTCAGTGCATGGAAGTGAAAAGTGAAAGTGAAGTCTCTGAGTCATGTCTGACTCTTTTGCGACTCCATGGACTGCAGCCCACCAGGCTCCTTTGTCCATGGGATTTTCCTTGTTTCTTATAAAAAGATGTAATTCACAAAGACTCAGATGGAAGTGATGCATAGAACAATGCTTTGGGGAAAGGGTGTGGAGTTTCCATGCTCACTGAGAGTGCCACTCTCCAAAATCTCCACTTGTTCACCAATCTAGAAGCTCCAGGAACCTTGTCTTTGCAGTTTTATGGAGGCTTCATCACAAAGGCACAATTAATTAAATCATTGTTCACTGGTGATTGAACCTAATCTCCAGCCTTCTCACCTCCCAAGAGGTCTAGGGTTGGGACTGAAAACTCCAAACTTCTAATCACATGGGTGGTTCTTCAGAAAAACAGGACCCATCCTTAGGTGCATTCCAAAGTCACCTCATTAACATAAACCAATGTGATAGAAAGGGGCTTGGGTGAACAACAAGACTATTTCACTTTTATGACTCTGAAGCAAGTGTATGAACTTAAGAGAAGATACCAACTATTTTAACAAAAAATGCTCCCATTGTTTTTATTGCTCAAGAAAATCCAAGATCCATGAGCACAAAACTGGGAACCTCCAATTAAAATAAACAAATTTGTATTTTAAAAAAACTGGGAACAGAGAAATAAGAAATATATTTCTTATTACAAATNTTAACAAAATATGCTCCCATTGTTTTTATTGCTCAAGAAAATCCAAGATCCATGAGCACAAAACTGGGAACCTCCAATTAAAATAAACAAATTTGTATTTTAAAAAACTGGGAACAGAGAAATAAGAAATATATTTCTTATTATAAATAATAATATTGTAAGTAGATGAAATGAAAAGCTATTTCAGTAGATGGAATAGCACATGCTAAGTTCCAGAGATGAAAGAGTCTATTATGCATGAGAAGAATGAACAGATATGTAGGTAGTTACTGAGAGCAGAAAAATAAGAAGAGAAAAAGCTAGACAGTGTTGATATGGTTTAGGGTTTTCTAAGCCATGTAGAGGAGTTTGCACTCATTTACTAAAAATGGAAGTCCTCAAAATTTTTGCAAAAGTGGAGTCAGCTGCCCAGATATGCATTTTTCCCAAAACAAGCAATAGTAAGAATAAAAATGTTGACTGCTCTGAAGAGAATGGGGTGATGGGGCAAGGGAAATGAAGCAGCTAGCAAATAAATCACATAGTAATGCATGCTAGAGATTGTTGGTCCTCAACTTGTGTAAGTAGGATACAATAAGGGAATGGGGCAAGATATCAGAGATATCTGGTCAATACTTAGTGGTTGATTGTGTAAGAAGTTAAGAGAGGGAGATAACAGGATGTGAACACTGAGTGGCAAACATAGTTGCTGGAAAGGGAAGTGTAAAAATAAGTGCACACCTGAGTGTAGACAAGAAAGGAGTAATGAGACCAGTTGGGGCCTTATAAAACTATAAGTGTTTCAATCAGCATTTAAATATGCAAATAGAGAGAAATGAAGAGGCACGTGCTAGTTCAATATTAACTAGCATATATATGCAATAGCAGAAGCTGTGGGAAGAGATGAAGTCACCAAAAGAAGATATGGGGCTTAAAGAGTATGAGGACAGAGATTGAGTGTCCCACTTAAATGTAGTCAAACTGACCCTCATAGCAAAAACTGGTTTTTATGCGTCTGAATTTTCATAGTAATCTGTTTTTCCTTCTTTGTTTATCACTTTAGCCTTATAAAATATAGTTATTTATTTTAATTTTGTTTTATTTGCTCCACCTCTCAATAATTATTTATCAACCATTAGACATTTTCTATATTTTAAATTGATTTAATTGATTCTAACCCTAACTCAAACACTTTTTTTTTTTTTTTGGTGGCTCTTTATATATTTTTGTATATTTTATATTCACTTTGTCTTTTTATACTCACAACAGATTTGAGAGATAGGCACTATGATTTTCCCCTATTTGCCAGAGATAAGGATATGTGTCCTCCAAATCCTGTACATACCATCCTCATGGACATACAAGTAGGCCTAATGTTCCAATTAGCCTTATACTTAGACAGGGCCACGCTGACAATGGACTGAATTCTAGTCAAAGAAATGTAATCTGATTTACTCTACTTCTAGGACTTGCCTCTAAAATACCTTCCTTACAATAATCCTGACACTCTTTTTATCTACATTTGAGTCCAAATACAGAAAATCTAGAGATGGATTGCAAGTCCCTTGTGGGATATTGAAGCTTCAGACCTTGAATAGATTATTGAAAGAGGATAATCCCCAAAACACTTTCCTAAGCAGATGGAGAAACAGTGGAAACAGTGTCAGACTTTATTTTGGGGGCTCCAAAATCACTGTGAATGGTGACTTCAGCCATGAAATTAAAAGACACTCCTTGGAAGAAAAGTTATGACCAACCTAGGTAGTATATTCAAAAGCAGAGACATTACTTTGCCGACTAAGGTATGTCTAGTCAAGGCTATGGTTTTTCCAGTGGTCATGTATCGATGTGAGAGTTGGACTGTGAAGAAGGCTGGGCGCTGAAGAATGGATGCTTTTGAACTGTGGTGTTGGAGAAGACTCTTGAGGGTCCCTTGGACTGCAAGGAGATCCAACTAGTCCATTCTGAAGGAGATCAACCCTAGAATTTCTTTGGAAGGAATGATGCTGAAGCTGAGGCTCTAGTACTTTGACCACCTCATGCGAAGAGCTGACTCATTGGAAAAGACTCTGATGCCTGGAGGGATTGGGGGCAGGAGGAGAAGGGGGTGACAGAGGATGAGATGGCTAGATGGCATCACAGACTCGATAGACGTGAGTCTGAGTGAACTCCGGGAGATGGTGGTGAACAGGTAGGCCTGGCATGCTGTGATTCATGGGGTCGCAAAGAGTCGATCGAACACGACTGAGTGACTGAACTGAACTGAACTGAAGCAGAAATACACATCAGAAAGTAACATGAGTGAGCAATAAACTTTTTGTTTGTTTGTTTTGTTTATAATGTCTGAATTTGGTATTGTTTGTCAAAACAACAAGCTTAAGTGGCTAATAGACAAGTAAAAGAAAGGTAATTAAATTTAGTAAAGTAAAAAGTATTCATTCCAGGTCACAAAACTAGTAAGTACCTTTGCTGGTATGCCAACTTAAATATACTTGAGCACACACACAGATATATTACAGACTTATTTTCTAAAATATTCCTTCCCTCCAAACTCACATATTCTCAGAGCTCAGGATGAGGTCTCATCCATGTGGCAAAGGCCATGACAATGTCTGTTAAAAGGAACAAATGAAATTACTGTGACATTGTCATTGCCATGCCACTGATGGGTCATAAAACTCTTGATAGAAAATGATCCACAAAAGTACTGCTTGGGAATTTGTGGCTTAGAAAATGAATGTCAGATGACATGCATGGTGAATAACAACTTGGATTTTTGTCTTTTCCTCCCATTGACTCGTAACATCATTATGGATAAACAAATAAACAGAATGAAGTCCCTCTAAGGCCTCCCTTATTTTTAGAATGCTATGACTATGAAAATTAAATTTTAAAAATTCCTCGAGAAAATATTATTTAAATTACTAATTTTTCTTTAGCAACTCCACCTTCAAGAAGTGCCACCTTAACTGAGATTTTAAAAGAAGCAAAGATTTTTTTAAAATATTAGAAATATGGAAAACAAAACAATCCAGAGAGCTGTTCAGTAAGACCAAAAAAAAAAAAAAAAAGATATTTCTTACAGGGCTGTCTTGCAAACTTGTCACCTATCATAGTTAGTAATATCATCATCAAAATGCTATTAGTAGCTAAACAAAATATTCAAAATAACCAAAGAAGGTATTTTATATGTGTAGAATTCTGAGGAATTTGTTGTGAAATGCAGCACTCAGAACTGTGTTTGCAATTTGAAATCTTGCTGCAAAAGTGTCTAAACTAACAGTGGTGCCCACAGCTTGTCTATGATATTAGGCATTATTCTGCTTTCTAGCTATCTAAATAAAGGTGATAAACATATTAAATAGAAAAACATCAGCATTTGGAAGCATCAATATTTGGATCTAGATGCCGGATGACCTCACTTTGTAATAAATGCAAGGAAAATCTTAATCATGTCCAAACTAAATTAATCTGGATTCCCCCAGTACATTTACTGACGTCATAACAGTCATTGCCTAAGACCATCATGATGAAACCATATATCTTAATTTGAACACAGAGAGAGAGGAAGGGAGAGAAAAGAGAGAGGAAGGGAAAAAGAAAGAGAGACAGATATAGAGGAGAAGATTAAGTCAAAGTCCAGCATCGTGTTTGTGCTTTGGGGGAAAGCTAAGAGAAATATAAGTAACGAGGAACATTCTTACCTAATGAGTAAACTCACTAAGAAAAGGCATGGATTTTTACATATGTATATAACATATAAAATATACTTAATATTTGTAATAACTTAGGTTATTGAGATGTTAAGGAAAAACATAGTTTTCTCCTTTATACCTTAAAGAATGCATTCAATTTATTTAATTTCGTTTAAATTTCTAATTTAAGAAATCTCAATTTTAGCGTAAATTTTTGTTACAAAGAACAGATCAAAGAGAGGACTTTTTGTTTCAGATTGAATTTTGTGGACAATGCATATTTGNGAGTGAACTCCGGGAGATGGTGGTGAACAGGTAGGCCTGGCATGCTGCGATTCATGGGGTCGCAAAGAGTCGATCGAACACGACTGAGTGACTGAACTGAACTGAACTGAAGCAGAAATACACATCAGAAAGTAACATGAGTGAGCAATAAACTTTTTGTTTGTTTGTTTTGTTTATAATGTCTGAATTTGGTATTGTTTGTCAAAACAACAAGCTTAAGTGGCTAATAGACAAGTAAAAGAAAGGTAATTAAATTTAGTAAAGTAAAAAGTATTCATTCCAGGTCACAAAACTAGTAAGTACCTTTGCTGGTATGCCAACTTAAATATACTTGAGCACACACACAGATATATTACAGACTTATTTTCTAAAATATTCCTTCCCTCCAAACTCACATATTCTCAGAGCTCAGGATGAGGTCTCATCCATGTGGCAAAGGCCATGACAATGTCTGTTAAAAGGAACAAATGAAATTACTGTGACATTGTCATTGCCATGCCACTGATGGGTCATAAAACTCTTGATAGAAAATGATCCACAAAAGTACTGCTTGGGAATTTGTGGCTTAGAAAATGAATGTCAGATGACATGCATGGTGAATAACAACTTGGATTTTTGTCTTTTCCTCCCATTGACTCGTAACATCATTATGGATAAACAAATAAACAGAATGAAGTCCCTCTAAGGCCTCCCTTATTTTTAGAATGCTATGACTATGAAAATTAAATTTTAAAAATTCCTCGAGAAAATATTATTTAAATTACTAATTTTTCTTTAGCAACTCCACCTTCAAGAAGTGCCACCTTAACTGAGATTTTAAAAGAAGCAAAGATTTTTTTAAAATATTAGAAATATGGAAAACAAAACAATCCAGAGAGCTGTTCAGTAAGACCAAAAAAAAAAAAAAAAAGATATTTCTTACAGGGCTGTCTTGCAAACTTGTCACCTATCATAGTTAGTAATATCATCATCAAAATGCTATTAGTAGCTAAACAAAATATTCAAAATAACCAAAGAAGGTATTTTATATGTGTAGAATTCTGAGGAATTTGTTGTGAAATGCAGCACTCAGAACTGTGTTTGCAATTTGAAATCTTGCTGCAAAAGTGTCTAAACTAACAGTGGTGCCCACAGCTTGTCTATGATATTAGGCATTATTCTGCTTTCTAGCTATCTAAATAAAGGTGATAAACATATTAAATAGGAAAACATCAGCATTTGGAAGCATCAATATTTGGATCTAGATGCCGGATGACCTCACTTTGTAATAAATGCAAGGAAAATCTTAATCATGTCCAAACTAAATTAATCTGGATTCCCCCAGTACATTTACTGATGTCATAACAGTCATTGCCTAAGACCATCATGATGAAACCATATATCTTAATTTGAACACAGAGAGAGAGGAAGGGAGAGAAAAGAGAGAGGAAGGGAAAAAGAAAGAGAGACAGATATAGAGGAGAAGATTAAGTCAAAGTCCAGCATCGTGTTTGTGCTTTGGGGGAAAGCTAAGAGAAATATAAGTAATGAGGAACATTCTTACCTAATGAGTAAACTCACTAAGAAAAGGCATGGATTTTTACATATGTATATAACATATAAAATATACTTAATATTTGTAATAACTTAGGTTATTGAGATGTTAAGGAAAAACATAGTTTTCTCCTTTATACCTTAAAGAATGCATTCAATTTATTTANCACTAAGAAAAGGCATGGATTTTTACATATGTATATAACATATAAAATATACTTAATATTTGTAATAACTTAGGTTATTGAGATGTTAAGGAAAAACATAGTTTTCTCCTTTATACCTTAAAGAATGCATTCGACTTATTTATTTTCGTTTAAATTTCTAATTTAAGAAATCTCAATTTTAGCGTAAATTTTTGTTACAAAGAACAGATCAAAGAGGGGACTTTTTGTTTCAGATTGAATTTTGTGGACAATGCATATTTGCCTCACTGCTCAGAAAACATAGTATGGAGAATCAGTATACAAAACTATGGCCGGTCCAAATTGCCTGTGAGATTCCTGCCTTGAAATATATTCATCCAGTGATTCCCATTTTATCTTTTTTAAATAAAGGTTTGTAGGATCATAAAAAATAAATATGCCATGAGTTTGTGGATTGTTTTCTTCTTTTTCCTTTTGGCTGGTTCATGCTGCGTTAGTGGGATAATTCTTTATACAAAGTGCCGGCACTCTGGTGCCATCAAGCCGTGATGATTTTTGCCTTATTGCATTTAGCAGCACTTCAGCATTATGGCTGCACACTACCTCAGGGAACAGGAGAGGGTTGGAAAAAAATAGAAAGGAACAAAATAAAGATAGAAAGAAATAATCATCAGAGAACATCCTCAGGGAGTGCAGAAAAGTGAAAGCCAAAGAAAGTACCAACTTACAGTGCTGTGTAAATTGTGTGAACCTGTTACAGGGAGAAATACGTGTTTGATAGAATTTAAATTATTTAAGACTCTGGAAAGTGATTTTACTCATCTTCCGCTTCTGGAGGAAAACTATCTGCAAATAATTTTATTTACTCCTTTCTCTTACTCATTTTTTTTCTACCTGTAAATTTTACATTCAATCTTTAATGCTAGATTCAGGCAACTGAAGTTATTCTGCATTGTTGTATTTCTTTTCTATTTAATTGTTCTGCTGCATTTCATCTGATTATAAATGTCATGTTGACATATTATAGGTAGGTATTACAAAGTCAAGCAAATTGTAGACAAACTTTATGCCTTAAATGTATATCATCTTTGCAGTGCTAGATAACATTGGGTTGTGGCTTTTTTTTTTCTGGAACTTTATTAAAAATGAACATAGCTTTTAGGGAGTTGGACATTGTCAAAGTGATTTTTAGAACCATAGAAAAAGGATTGCCCCAACTTCTCCAAATTCTGAAGTTTAACATAGCTCTACAAAGAGAGTGACTACAATTGTCTAAATTAAAAANGTTCTGAATACGATAAGGAGTCCGCCAAGGCTGTATACTGTCAGTCTGCTTATTTAACTTCTATGCAGAGTTCATCATGAGAAATGCTGGACTGGAAGAAACACAAGCTAGAATCAAGATTGCCGGGAGAAATATCAATAATCTCAGATATGCAGATGACACCACCCTTATGGCAGAAAATAAAGAGGAACTAAAAAGCTTCTTGATGAAAGTGAAATAAGAAAGCAAAAATGTTGCCTTAAAGCTCAACATTAAGAAAACAAAGATCATGGTATCTGGTACCATCACTTCATGGGAAATAGATGGGGAAACAGTGGAAACAATGTAAACCTTTATTTTTTGAGGCCCCAAAATCACTGCAGATGGTGACTGCAGCCATGAAATTAGAAGGAAGACGCTTACTCCTTGGAAGAAAAGTTATGACCAAACTAGATAGTATATTCAAAAGCAGAGACATTACTTTGCCAACTAAGGTCCGTCTAGTCAAGGCTATGGTTTTTCCTGTGGTCATGTATGGATTTGAGAAATGGACTGTGAAGAAGGCTGAGCGCCGAAGAATGGATCCTTTTGAACTGTGGTGTTGGAGAAGACTCTTGAGAGTCACTTGGACTGCAAGGAGTTCCAATCAATCCATTCTGAAGGAGATCAGCCCTGGGATTTCTTTGGATGGAATGATGCTAAAACTGAAACTCCAGTACTTTGGCCACCTCATGAGTTGACTCATTGGAAAAGATTCTGATCCTGGGAGGGATTGGGGGCAGGAGGAGAAGGGGACGACAGAGGATGAGATGGCTGGATGGCATCACGGACTCGATGAATGTGAGTCTGAGTGAACTTTGGGAGATGGTGATGGACAGGGAGGCCTGGCGTGCTGTGATTCATGGGGTCGCAGAGTCGAACACGACTGAGCGACTGAACTGAACTGAACTGAACTGAAGACAGCTTTCAGGATTCACTCTGAAAGAAATTCTGGAAGAATTCACTCTGAAAGATTCACTCTGAAAGAACCATGTTGTCTTCACCATTTTATTCAGACGAAATCAGCTGATCATAGACACAGGTGTGAAAGTAGTGGTACTTCACAAATGAGTAATTTCTCCCTATATGGTATTTGCCTGTAGGCACATCTCCTTGTCTTAGAATATCCTTATAGTTAAGTAGTTGAGCTTTGTTTCTTTCACTGCCCCACCTTCCTCCCTGAGTTACTGACCCACAGTTACCAGGTCAGGGACTCCTGAAGTAGAACCCTGGAATTAATTGCAACAATTTTCTGGGTCTAAATGATGCCTGTCTTGGGGACCCAGGGTTGTAAAGTGAACAGTTAGCTGCCCAGATAGGGGAGGTGCTCTGCTGATTCATCTTGGAGGATGCTGCAGAGAAAAAAATCAAGCTGTGAGGAAACTTCTATTTAAAATGAGGCTTTGTTTTAATCAAGATACTTTTTTTCTTGTTCTTGTTCCAATCAAGCTTTCTATATAATGAAATAGGAGATAAAGAATATAATCACAGCTAAGCTACTCATGGCAGAGCTACCTTGGCCCAAAGTGATGTTGTATATCCTGTTATTAAACAGCTTAAACAAATGACTCCAAGCATAATACACTACAGTTTTCTAGTTTTCACATGATGCTAAATTGGGAGGAAAGGTCATCCCTGAAAAACAATCCTCAGGTAGGAAAAGAATTAGCTCACTTAAATACCTGGGCTAATAGATAGAAAATGCAATGAAGATAAATGCAGAATAATGAGTCTTGTAACATGCAATAAAAGGACATAATATCTCCTTAATGGGAAGGTACTATAGCATATTGACCTGGAGAGAGATGTGAGTTATTTTAATAAAAACCTATATTAAAGATTATTCAGATTCATTATTATTTTAAAAAAAAAGGAAGAAATGCAGTGTGTTTTGTTAGATTTCACCTAAAGCAGCACATTCAATCTAATCACTGTACATTCTCCAAGAAGCATATTTAGAAAGAGTCTTAAAAGGACGATTTATAGAGCAAGCTAAATAAAAGTACTTATCAGAGACACAAGTATGAAAGTAATTATAGGTAAAACTGACCATTTTCTTTTTTGGTAAGTCAGACATGTTAGAGAACGTTGGAACAATGGAGTGTGAGGACTGGGGTAGCAAGCATATTGCATTTTGAAGACAGAGGGGAGCTGCTCAGGAAATCTACCTTTTGTTCTTTAAGAACCACTTTAATCAATGGTCTGACAATGGCCATTAAATTCTTCAGCAATTACAAATCTTAGATAGCAAATAAAGCAGACAAGTCTCTCTGACAGTTCTTCTACTTCTTTCATAGCTTTTGTCTTATTGGTGTCCTGCTTAACTTCAATTCATCTACAGATTTCTAAAAAATTACTAACATTAAAGAATTAACAGGGTGACATATATCAATCAAGACAAAAGAATAGGGATGTGTATAGGTTTAAAGAGTTGGAGTCATTTGAAAGAAATCCTTTAAAATAGATGTGGGTTACCTAGCAAATATAAAAATTAACTTTTGTAATCAAAGGATAAGAAAAATTGCTAATTACAAAACTGCCACTGCAAATAGGTGACATTCTCCACAGTTTGCCAAGATAAATTGAAGTATTCCTTCAAGTACATGTCAGACAACTAATATCTCCCTATATCTGTCCATCATGATATGTTTCACTCTTTCAGAAGTCCCCGGAGGAATAAAGATTAAACTCTTATTATTGATAAGCAAATTAGTACCATGCTTGAGTTCAGACTCTGGAATTGAATAAATCTGCTTAGTCTGTGGCTCTAGGACAGGACTTCTCAATTTCAGTATTACTGACATTTTGGACTGGATGATGCTTTGTTAAGCACTGCAGTGTGTTTAATCGTATACTTGACCTCAGTTCAGTTCCGTTGCTTAGTCATGTCAAACTCTTTGTGACCCCATGGACTGTAGCATGCCATGCTTCCCTGTCCATCACCAACTCCCAGAGCTTGCTCAAACTCAAGTCCATTGAGTCGGTGGCGCCATCCAACCATCTCATCCTCTGCTACCAACTTCTCCTCTTGCCTTCATTCTTTCCGAGCATCAGGGTCTTTTCCAATGAATTGGCTCTTCATATCAGTTGGCCAAAGTATTGGAGTCTCAGCTTCAGCATCAGCCTTCCAGTGAATATTCAGGACTGATTTCCTTTACGATTGACTGATTTGATCTCCTTTCTGTCCAAAGGATTTTCAAGAGTCTTCTCCAAGACCACAGTTCAAAAGTATCCATTCTTCAAAGCTCAGTTTTCTTTATGGTCCAACTGTCACAGTCATACATCACTATTGGAAAAACAATAGCTTTGATTACTCAGACCTTTCTTGGCAAAGTAATGTCTCTGCTTTTTAATATGATGTCTAGGTTTGTCATAGCTTTTCTTCCAAAGAAAATTTACTGAGCCTTTACCCACTTCCATCCTAGTTGTGACAACCCAAAAAATGTCTACAGACATTACCAGATATCTAAGGTGGGGTTGAGGGAAATAAAATTACCCCAATTGAGAACTGATAGGCATTGTTCTAAGATCACGTGACATACCCTCAGTTCAGTTCAGTTCAGTTCAGTTCAGTCGCTCAGTCATGTCCGACTCTTTGCGACCCCACGAATGGCAGCACGCCAGGCCTCCCTGTCATCACCAGCTCCTGGAGTATTAAACCTCAATTTCTTCATCTGTAAAAGTAGCAGATTTTGCATACCACCAAGTAGTAGTCACATATCTAGCTGTCTCAGAAATAGGAGTCTGCTTTGTGACTCTCTAAATGAAAAAAATAAAGATTCAAAGTCATCAACTGACTTGCCCAAGGACTTACCAATCTTCAGTGATAGACTTTGAGCTCTAACCAGGGTGATTAAAAAAAAAAAAAAAAGGTGGGGAATGGGTTTATGGAACATAAGGATAAAATAAATCGTTCTGACTACAAACCTCAGCATCCCATGTGTGCTTTACCCAAAAGATCTTAAACCATCATTAAGGAATCACTGTGGACTGTCTATTACAATTACTCCATCTTTCAGTATAAATTTGAGGATTATCCTGGTTGTGTTCTGTTTCCTTCTATATGAATATTTGTTTTCTACATATTTTATTTTATATGAATATTTGTATTCTATATATTTTCTTGTATAATATTTTTCTAATCTTGGCTGTGGTTTGTTTTGCATATACAGAAAACATTTTTGAGCTGGACAAAGCCCTGACTAACAAACCAAGTTGAAGAAAAATCTTTGTTTTGTACAATACTGCATACTCTGCAAACAGTTAAAAAAAAAAAAAAAAGACACAGAAAAGGAAAGAGTGGTTTGCTTTTCACAAGCTTGCAAAATTGTATTTTTTTCTCTTTTCAATCTTTTTTTTTTTGGGGGGGGGGAGGGAAGCTTGTCGCTTTTCATGAGACTGTATATTCTACCATGAGGTTTCTCTAATTTAAACAGCCTATCTTTTACCAAACATTAAGCAAGCCATAAAGCAGGAACTTTGGAACTTCAAATGAAGCTGTCAGAGATTCTTCCTGCCATCAGATGATTTGCAGCTGTGTGACTCATTTGTATCTTTATAAGAATTCAGGGGGAAAAAAGGAGATTATTAGCATTTCAATTCCTGTCAACTGCTGAAACTAACTAGGCCTGAAGATGTGCCTGGCTTCCTTGTGCTAATGCTGTGATAAATGCTGAATACAAGCCGTGATGTTGGAGGAACTTAGGAGTGAAAGTGATTGAGAAAAAAAGCATCATTGGTACCAAACACCCTCATACATGAATTGTCATGCTCAGCATATCTCACACAGCATGGAGACATGCTGGGTATTGGAAGATAAGATATGCTTCTCCCAGGGAAGAATGAAAGCCTAGAAGATAGGACAGTGCAACATTTCAGTGTAGCTTGGGTGTGTATACTCACATTCTTTCTCAAAATACCTCCTCAGCCTATTGTTCTAACCCTCAGTCTAATTGAAGTCACACCATTCTGCAGGTAGCTCTATACTCCCTCTATGCTAAGCATCATATCCTACATGATTCTCTCTGCCTAGAATCACAGTTTTCACCTCCACCCTTTACAAACTCTTGCTGTCGCATGGAGAAATAAACCCTAGCTTATATCAACAGGACACTTATTCTTTCCTCTCAGCAAGGAACTACAGCTGTGAAACAGTGATGAACATGACAATCACTTTTACAAAATAGATATTTATTTAGTTAATGTTTGTTGTTTGACTAATTGAAAAATAAATGAAGAATTAGATGCATAATGAGCCTATTTTTCCCCATACCAAGATTTAACAGCTCTTAAGAAGTTGAAAACACATAATTCACATGACTTCCTATCTCAATATTTGATTCACGATTTCTCTTTATCTGTCATGACTGCTATTGAGCACATGCCTTTATTTTTCACCTCCTGCTCCCAAACATGTAGTTTCATCATATGGGGTAATGTTGTAATGTTTGTTATATTCAAAAAATGATTTTCATTTTAAATTATTTAGTCACTAGTTAAAAAAAAAAGGAAAATAAGTATCTAGAATCATAGGATTATATATATATATATATAATCACTATATATATATATATATATATATATATATATATATACATATATAGTNAAATAAGACCAGAAGCTGACTGTGGCTCAGATCATGAACTCCTTATTATCAAATTCAGACTTACATTGAAGAAAGTAGGGGAAAACGCTAGACCATTCAGATATTACCTAAATCAAATCCCTTATGATTATACATTGGAAGCGAGAAATAGATTTAAGGGACTGGATCTGATACATAGAGTGCCTGATGAACTATGGAATGAGGTTCGTGACATTGTACAGCAGACAGGGATCAAGACCATGCCCATGGAAAAGAAATGCAAAAAAGCAAAATGGCTGTCTGGGGAGGCCTTACAAATAGCTATGAAAAGAAGAGAGGTGAAAAGCAAAGGAGAAAAGGAAAGATATAAGCATCTGAATGCAGAGTTCCAGATAATAGCAAGAAGAGATAAGCAAACCTTCTTCAGTGATCAATGCAAAGAAATAGAGGAAAAGAAGAGAATGGGAAAGACTAGAGATCTCTTCAAGAAAATCTGAGGTACAAAGGGAAGATTCCAGGCAAAGATGGGCTCAAAAAAGGACAGAAATGGTCTGGACCCAACAGAAGCAGAAGATATTAAGAAGAGGTAGCAAGAATACACGGAAGAAGTGTACAAAAAAAGATCTTCACAACCCAGATAATCATGATGATGATGTGATCACTAATCTAGACCCAAACATCTTGGAATGTGAAGTCAAGTGGGCCTTAGAAAGCATCACTATGAACAAAGCTAGTGGAGGTGATGGCATTCCAGTTGAATGAATGAATGAATGAAGTTGCTCAGTCATGTCCGACTCTTTGCGACCCCATGGACTGCAGCCTATCAGGCTCCTCTGTCCATGGGATTTTCCAGGCAAGAGTGCTGGAGTGGGTTGCCATTTCCTTCTCCAGGGGATCTTTCCGACCCAGGAATCGAACCCAGGTCTCCCGCATTATAGGCAGACGCTTTATCGTCTAAGCCACCAGGGAAGCCCCGGCATTCCAGTTGAGCTATTTCAAATCCTGAAAGATGATGCTGTGAAAGTGCTGCACTCAATATGCCAGCAAATTTGGACAACTCAGCAATGGCCACAGGACTGGAAAAGGTCAGTTTTCATTCCAATCCCAAAGAAAGGCAATGCCAAAGAATGCTCAAACTACCACACAGTTGCACTCATCTCACATGCTAGTAAAGTAATGCTCAAAATTCTCCAAGTCAGGCTTC
>SJYW01002245.1:340982-357872 GCA_006410735.1 Raphicerus campestris | reverse complement strand
CAGGTCAGGAAGCAACAGTTAGAACTGGACATGGAACAACAGACTGGATCCAAAAAGGAAAAAGATTCCGTCAAAGCTGTATATTATCACCCTGCTTATTTAACTTCTATGCAGAGTACATCATAAGAAATGCTGGACTGGAAGAAACACAAGCTGGAATCAAGATTGCTGGGAGAAATATCAATAACCTCAGATATGCAGATGATACCACCCTTATGACAGAAAGTGAAGAGGAACTAAAAAGCCTCTTGATGAAAGTGAAAGAGGAAAGCAAAAAAGTTGGCTTAAAGCTCAATATTCACAAAATGAAGATCATGGCATCCAGTCCCATCACTTCATGGGAAATAGATGGAGAAAAAGTGGAAACAGTGTCAGATTTTATTTAGGGGGGCCCCAAAATCACTGCAGATGTTGACTGCAGCCATGAAATTAAAAGACGCTTACTCCTTGGAAGAAAAGATATGACCAACCTAGATAGTATATTCAATAGCAGAGACATTACTTTGCCGACTAAGGTCCGTCTAGTCAAGGCTATGGTTTTTCCTGCGGTCAGGTATAGATGTGAGTGTTGGACTGTGAAGAAGGCTGAGCGCCAAAGAATTGATGCTTCTGAACTGTGGTGTTGGAGAAGACTCCTGAGAGTCCCTTGGACTGCAAGGAAATCCAACCAGTTCATTCTGAAGATCAGCCCTGGGAATTCTTTGGAAAGAATGATGCTAAAGCTGAAACTCCAATACTTTGGCCCCTTCATGCAAAGAGTTGACTCATTGGAAAATACTCTGATGCTGGGAGGGATTGGGGGCAGGAGGAGAAGGGGACGATGGAGAATGAGATGGCTCGATGTCATCATTGACTCGATGGACATGAGTCTGGGTGAACTCCAGGAGTTGGTGATGGACAGGGAGGCCTGGCATGCTGCGTTTCATGGGGTCGTAAAGAGTCGGACACGACTGAGTGACTGAACTGAACTGAACTGAACTGCCCTTTTAGAAAACTGTGTACAGACTTTACATGGGGTAGTTAACTTTTAGTTGTCAATTGTTTTGTTAATAATTTCCATCCTCAAAAAAGACCTTTGGTTTTGTCGTTTTCCTTGTATTTGATTAACTGCTTTGAAGATCGTTTTCATTTCAGTACAACAGAGTTGCTCAGTCGTGTCCAACTATTTGTGACCCCATGAATCACAACATGCCAGTCACTCCTGTCCATCAGTAACTACCAGAGTTTACCCAAACTCATGTCCATCGAGTCGTTGATGCCATCCAGCCATCTCATCTTCTGTCGTCCCCTTCTCCTCCTTTCCTCAATCCTTCCCAGCATTGGAATCTTTTCCTATGAGTCAACTCTTTAAATGAGGTGACCAAAATATTGGAGCTTCAGCTTCAGCACCAGTCCATCCAATGAACATCCAGGACTGATCTCTAGGATACACTGGTTGGATCTCCTTGCATTCCAAGGAACTCTCAAGAGTCTTCTCCAGCACCTCAGTTCAAAAGCATCAACTGTTTGATGCTCAGCTTTCTTCGTAGTCCAACTCTCACATCCATACATGACCACTGCAAAAACCATAGCTTTGACTAGACGGACTTTTGTTGGCAAAGTAATGTTTCTGCTTTTCAATATGCTATCTAGGTTGGATGTAATTTTCCTTCCAAGGAGTAAGTGTCTTTTAATTTCATGGCTGCAATCCCCATTTGCAGTGATTTTGGAGCCCCCCAAAATTGAAGTTTGACACTGTTTCCACTGTTTCCCCATCTATTTACCATAAAATGATGGGACCAGATGCCATGATCTTAGTTTTCTAAATGTTGAGCTTTAAGCCAACTTTTTCACTCTCCTCTTTCACTTTCATCAATAGGCTCTTTAGTTCTTCTTCATTTTCTGCCATAACAGTGTTGTCATCTGCATATCTGAGGTTATTGTTATTTCTCCCGGAAATCTTGATCCCTGCTTGTGCTTCTTCCAGACCAGCATTTCTCATGATACACCCTGCATATGCATCAAATAAGCAGGGTGACAATATACAGCCTTCATGTCCTCCTTTCCCATTTGGAACCAGTCTTTTGTTCCATATTCAGTTCTAATTGTTGCTTCCTGACCTGCATATATTTTTCTCAAGAGGCAGGTAGGTGGTCTGGTATTCCCATCTCTTTCAGAATTTTCCACAGTTTATTGTGATCCACACAGTCAAAGGCTTTCACATAGTCAATAAAGCAGAAATAGATGCTTTTCTGGAACCTTCTTGTTTGTTTTTGCCATGATCCAGCAGATGTTGGCAATTTGATCTCTGGTACCTCTGCCTTTTCTAAAACCAGCTTGAACATCTGGAAGTTCATATTTCACATATTGCTGAAGCCTGGCTTGGAGAATTTTGAGCATTACTTTACTAGCATGTGAGATGAGTGTCATTGTGTGGTAGTTTGAGCATTCTTTGGCATTGCCTTTCTTTGGAATTGGAATGAAAATTGACCTTTTCCAGTTTTAGGCCACTGTTGAATTTTCCGATTTTTCTGGCATTTGAGTGCAACACTTTCACAGCATCATTTGAGGATTTGAAATAGTTCAACTGGAATTCCACTGCCTCCACTAGTTTTGTTCATAGTGATGTTTTCTAAGGCCTACTTGACTTCACATTCCAGGATGTCTGGCTCTAGGTGAGTGTGATTGATCACAGCCTCACGATTATCTGGGTCGTGAAGATCTTTTGTACAATTCTGTCTGTTCTTGCCACCTCTTCTTAATATATTCTGCTTTGGTTAGGTCCATACCATTTATGTCCTTTATTGAGCCCATCTTTGCATGAAATGTTCCCTTGGTATCTCTGATTTTCTTGAAGAGATCTGTAGTATTTCCCATTCTTTTCTTTTCCTCTGTTTCTTTGCATTGATGATCATTTTAGCCCTTCTTTATTCAGAGTCATACATAAATGCAAGAGTAATTGTAGCCACATGGATGAGAGGCCCATTGATTTTCTAGTTGACTTTATGGAATTATAAAATACAAAAAAGCTCAGAAATTATCTTCAGCCATGAACATATTTTGAAGAGAGGAAAACTGAGGTTCTTATAATTTGAATGATTCATTTAAAATAAAACAAGCAGATAATGGCAGAGACTAGACCAAAACTAGATTCTTGTCTTAAGTTTCATAGTGTCTTAAGTTGGTTCATGTTATAAATCTCTGCTGTGCTTTCTTAAGCTGAGATCCTCTCAGAAGTCCCATTTCTCAAAGCTGCACCCTCATCTTTAGTGGGAATTGTCCTGGGAAAATTTTCTTTCTGAAGGAATACTCAAGGTTGCCTCATTCCTAAACATTAATAACTGCACAACTGGATCCCAGATGAGTGCTTGTATAGTAGTACAGCCAATGGTACAATCATAAGTAGTACAACCACCAGTACAACTAATAGTATAATCAGTAATACAGCCACCAGTAGTGCAACTATCAGTAGTACAGCCAGTAGTACAATCTAACTTATTTAACAGGAGGGATGTAGTTGTGCCAGGGATGGTTCTACCAGGTGTATGTTTAGATAAATGGTCCACAGGTTTTGTTCAAGTAAGTGAAGCTTCTTTGCTTTGGGCCTCCATTGAGTTGCTATCAATTATCTGACTATTCAGTGTGAAGTTCCAGAGGAATATTTTTTTCAATATCAAGGTCAGTTGGGGTCAAAATTGTTGGTAAATCACTTGAAGTCATTCACTATCTCTTGAAGCCCCTGGCATATAACTCTGGAGATTTTATTCATCTTCTTGGTCAGTGCAGTGGTATTGTTTTGGATCTGAGTACCAGATGTGTTTAATTGATAATCAAAACATTAGAAGAATAAGCAGGAACTGTGAACTCTGGCTTTCAATAATTTATTTGGTCAGTCTCAAATATTTTGGAACTTACTAGTTTGGCAAATGCCAGTTATCATGCTAGGCTCTTGAAATAAAAAGAAGTATCTAGAATCTGTCCTTAAGAAATTTTTACATCAAGAAACATGTCGTATAATTTCTTGTGGACTTTCTGTTCTCTCATCCATTTATTATCTTCAAATGACAAAGTCCTGACTACTTTCTTCTTATCCATTTATACTTTTGATATACCCATTACACTGATTCATTTTCTCATCTTTACATGCTTGATTTGCTATAAATTATTTTGCCAATCAACTTCTGACTTAAAATATATGTCTCCACACTCCGGGCCTAAATTCTACTGAATTTGCATTGCCAAGTATGGGACTAGGGAGGATTTATTTTTGAAAAGGATTCTCTGATTAATAGAATTATTTTGTATATTGATTTGGGTGTGTATTACATGGCTATAAGCATTCATGAACAATCATTGAACTGTGCATTTTATTATTTTATTATACCTCCACCATTTTAGAAAAAGAAAAAAAAGCTTCCTAGTTAATTATAATTATTACTATGAGAGCCAAAGTCTTTTAATTTTTTGTTTTCCCTGTTTTACTGAGAATGCCTTGCAAACTATAGAATCATCCCCCACTAGGCCATTCAGGTATTATCTAAGTCAAATCCCATAGAAGTATATGGTAGAAGTGATGAAGATGAATAGATTCATGAGATAAGATCTAGCAGATAGAGTGCCTGAAGAAACATGGGCAGAAGTCTATAATACTATATAGCACATAGTGACCAAAACCATCCCGAACAAAAAAGAAATGCAAGAAGACAAAGTGATTATCTGAGGAAGCTTTACAAATAACTGAGAAAAAAAGGGAAGTGAAAGGCGAGGGAAAAGGGAAAGTTATAGCCAATAAAAATGCAGATTTCCAGATAACAGCAAGGAGGGACAAGAAAGTTTTCTTAAGTGAACATTGCAAAGAATTAGAGGAAATCAATAAAATAGGGAAGACTAGAATTATCTTAAATAATCAGAGATATCAAGGAATATTTCATGCAAGGATGGGCATGGTAAAGAACAGAAAAGATAAGGACCTAACAGAAGCAGGCAAGATTAAGAAGTAGCAAGAATACACAGAACTGTTCAGAGAAGGTCATAATGACCTGGATAACCACAATGATATGGTCACTTCTCTAGAGCCAGACTTCCTGGTCCTTAAGAAGAATTACTATGAACAGAGCTACCGGAGGTGATGGAATTCTGGCTGAGCTATTTCACATCCTAAAATATAATGCTCCTAAAGTGCTGCACTAAACATGTCTGCAAATTTGGAAAACACAGCAGTGGCCACAAGACTAGAAGAAGTCGGTTTTATTCCAATTCCTAACAAGGGTAATGTAAAAAAATGTTTAAACTACCATATAATTTCACTCATTTCACATGCTATCAAGGTTATGCTCAAAATCTTGCAGGCTAGGCTTTACAAGTATTTGAACTGAGAACTTCAAAATGTACAATCTGGTTTTCAACAAGGCAGAGAAACCACAGATCAAATTGCCAACATTCTTTGGATTATGGAGAAAGTAAGGGAATTTCAGAAAAAAAAGATCTTCTTCATTGTTTATGTTAAAGTCTTTGACTGGGTGGATCACAACAAACTGTGAAAAATTCTTAAAGAAATATGAATACAAAACCACCTTACCTGTCTCCTGAGAAAACTATATGCAGGTCAAGAAGCAACAGTTAGAACTGAACATGGAATGATGGACTGGTTTCAAATTGGAAAAGGAGTATTACAAGACTGTATATTCTCACCCTGCTTATTTAACTTATATGTACAGTACATTATGGAAAATTATAAGCTGGTGAATCACAAACTGGAATTAAGTTTGCTGGGAGAAATATTAACAACCTCAGATCTGCAGATGATACTACTTTAATGTCAGAAAGTGAAGAAGAACTAAATAGTCTCTTGGTGAGTTTGAAAGAAGAGAATGAAAAAGTTGGTTTGAAATTCAACATTAAAAACCTGAGATTATGGCATACAGTCCCCTCACTTCATGCAAATATAAGGGGAAAAAGTGGAAGCAGTGACAAATTTTCATTTCTTGATCTCTCAAATCACTAAGGATAGTAATTGCAGCCACAAAATTAAAAGATGCTTTCTCCTTGGAAGAAAAGCAATGACAAACCTAAACAACATATTAAAAAGCAGAGATGTGACATTGCTGACAAAGATTCCTATAGTCAAAGCTATGGTTTCTCCAGTAGTCATATATGGATATGAGAGTTGGCCCATAAAGAAAGCTGAGCACTGAAGAATAGATGCTTCTGATTTGTGGTACTAGTGAAGACACTTGAGAGTCTTTTGGGCTGCAGGAGATCAAGCCAGTCAATCACAAAGGAAATTAGTCCTGAACATTCACTGGAAGGACTGATACTGTAGCTGATGCTCCAATATTTTGGCCACCTATGTGAAGAGCCAACTCATTGGAAAACACTTTGATGCTGGGAAAGGTTGAATATAAAAAGAGACGGGAGTAGCAGAGAATGAGACGGTTAGATAACATCACTGACTCAATGGACATGAATTTGAATATGCTCGAGGAGACAGTGAAGGATAGAGGAGTCTAGCATGCTACAGACCACGGGGTTGCAAAGAGTTGGAGAGGATTTATCAACTGAAGAACAATATTTGCATATTTGCTTTACTGTTGTATTTGTATAAATCTTCTCTAGAAGGAACAAACTAATAATAGTATTCTCCTGTTTGCTAGAATGGGCAATAATTGTGTAGATGAACAACTAGGGTAGAAGAAATGAAATTTTCCTATATGATTTTTAAAATATATACTTTTTAAATGCTTGAACAATTAACATGTATTTCTAACTCTAAAAGCAAAATTGAAATCATAAAAAAATGAAAGAAAGAAAAATACTTCCTGAGAAATTACTGCAAAATGTCTCCAGAAGAAAAATATTTTCAGTTTTGAGTTGTAGGTGAATCAATTTACAGAAGCTTGAAATGTGGAATACAGGTGAGATTAAGAAAAAAAGGAAGATCAGTCAGAAAGATGTAGCAGTTATTTAGGTGAAAGATGATGAGGGCCTGAACCAGAGAATCAAGAGCCACTTAGGAAGCAGAATCCATATAACTCAGTGGCTGATTAAACTGAGGTTAAATTGGATGTGGAAGTGGGGACTAGGAGAGGAGGGGGGACTTGGGCTAACTGAGGAGTGACCTTGGGAAATAGAGGGTGTAGTTGGGATATGTTGAATCTGAGGTTCACTCAGGATAACCAGGTAAAATGTTCAAAAAGCAGATGATGTAAAGGTGTTCAGCCAACATTTTCAGGGCTTCTGCGTTAAGGTATCTTCTGGGTCATTGAGCAGCCACAAAGTGCCAAGGATTGTGTAGAGAACTTGCATTGCAGCTTCTCTCACATGACAACAGCCATTGAAAATCATTATCCTCATTTAAATATAAAAACACTCATTTTTCAGTTTTTTAAAGTAATCAGTCCTGTTGTTCATGGACAACCATATGCAATCTGATGTATCAAAATGATGCTAAAGCCTGATTCTTCTAATGATCATCAGATGGGTGTGAGAGTGAAGGTAATGTTTGACAGCAAGTATTCATCTTAGTAGATGGCTGTTAAAGTATTCTAAAAAAAAATTCTACTCATTATTTGACTGTCAAGCATTGCCTTTAACTGGTCATCAAAGAAGAGTCATGATGGCCCCTCAGAGATCTAACTGCACAATGACATAGTAGCTGCACCACCTTTAAAAAAATAGCCTTATATAAATATATTTCAAATACAATGTGCATCACCCATTTAAGATGCATGGCTCACAGAGCTATACAACTATCAATACAATCTAGTTCCAAAGCAATTTCATCACCCAAAAGAGAAACTCCATACCTATTGAACTGACTTCCTATTCCTCCTGTCCCTGCTCTCTCCACTCCAGTAGCCACTAATTTACCTTCTTTGCCTATTCTGGACCTTTCATATAGACACAAGCATGTGCTTTGCACGTGCTAAGTCACTTCAGTTGTGACCCACTCTTTGTGATCCTATGGATTGTAGCTCTTCTGTCCATGAGATGCTCCAGACAAGAATACTGGAGTGGGTTATACAAACATACAGTTTATATAAATGGAATCAGACATTGATTTTGTGATTGACATCTTTCATTTAGCATCATGTTTTCAAGGTCAGTCTATATTTTTTCATGTATCAAAATTTCATTCTATTTTATTGGAAATAATACTCTGTTGTATGAGTCTATCACATTTTATCTTCCTACTTATCATTTCATGGATATTATTTAGATGGTTTCTAATATTTGGGTATTATGAATAAAGCTGCTTTGAACATCTGTGTGTAAATTTTTGTGAAGACATATTATAATTTGTTTTGGCTATATTAATAGGAATAAAATTCCTTGCTCATATGGTAATTCTACCTTTAATGTTTTGAAGGATTGCCAAATTGTGTTGTAAAATAGATGCACTATTTTTCAATCTTATCAGTAATACATAAGAGTTGCAATATCTCTGAATTCTCACCAACATTTATTTTTGTCCATTTTTAACAATTATTATTTCCCTCTTATTGTGAAGTTTTACCTTATTGTGGTTTTAAGCTTCATTTTCCTGACTATTGATAGTGCACATTTTTCATATATTTATTTTGCTTTTCTTTGGAGAGATGGTTTTAACTTAGGTTCATATATATATATATTTATGGAATTGCAAGAATTACTTGCAAGGAGTTGGGTTCTCCTCTAGAGTCTCCAGAATGAATCACAGCTCTCTTGATACTGTGATTTTAACCCAGTGAGACCTGTGCAGGAAGTCTCACAGAACTGCTAGATTATAAACACGCTGATTTAAGACATGAAGTTTGTGTTAATGTGTCATAGAAGGATCAGAAAACTAATGCACCAGTATTTTAGGCTAGCAGTGGTCTCATCTGTATAATTGTTTTTATGGCCTGGAGCCCTTTTTTTTTTTTTCCTGGCCTATAGACTGGTTAATTTCTGACCAGTTAGGGAACACAGTACTGCCCTCCACATTTTACATATGCCTTTCCCTCACTACAGCCAAGGGAAAGTCTCAGGGTCTGAGGCCACATTCAGAAAGCTGAACTGCCTGCTTCACTGGGTAGACAACAACTCTGATATCCTCAGCTGCTAATATTCTGCCACTAAATCTACTTTAAAAAACATAAAAAGAAAAATAGTGGCACACTTAGGAAAATAAATGTTTAGATGAATTCATGTGCTTTCCACTAGAGAGGTTAATAATAAATCTGCTGGGTAGTACATATTGCCCTCCTAGTTTAAAGTCACCTCATCATTCTCAGGGAGATCAGCTGAATTAATGGTCAAACATGTTAATAGAATAATGGAGTGTCCTTAACCATTTCTGGAGGAGGAAGGGGAGGGGTGTACTGGATGCTTATTTTATGGCAATTTATGTCAGTGTAAAAGTTATAAAGATTGCCAGAAAGTAAAGGAGCATGATGTAGAATCACTAGAGAAACTGTAAAATCAATATCTCTAGGGTTTTCAACACTGTACTTGGCAGGTCCTTTCAAATCCATTCCCTGCATGATATTTTATGTATGTAACTGGCAACGGTGATGGTGGATGATGTTCAACTCATGGATTTGGCACCAAATCAATCATCAAAAGTGAAAATGCATATGTCTCTCTCTATTTTCTATCTGCTTTCTCAAAGGTTGTCTGAGATTAGATCCTAAACCCAAGAGAAAGTTATCCACAGCAAAGGCTGATATGAATGATTCTAAAAGTGTCCAGATAGATAGAAAAATGTGACTAAAATCATAGATTCTTTTGAGTTAAGAAATAACTATTTATTCTAATGGTAGGAAAGAGGGGTTTTAAAACTGAGATACTATTTTATTCCTATGATATTGGCACATATTTAAAAACTAATATATATATATAGGTAAATTTGTAGGAAAAGGGAAACTCAAATGGTTATGGTGAGAATATACATTGTAAAACCATTTGTGAAGTGAAAATTGGTAATATTTGATATCATTTTAGATGAGCAAAATCTGACCCACTTTGTAAATACCTATGGCTTCCCAGTAAACTCGTGGGATGATCATTTTGATGCTGCAAATTTTTATTATTGCAACAACTTCATTGAGTACATTCCCCTAACTCATCCAAAGGTTGTATAAAACTCTAATTATCTGTATCAAAAGAATACTAATTATAAGAACTGAAAGACTTCTGACTTACACAGTTATGTCATATGGGAAACTGTTTCCTGGGAAACAGAAGTTCAAAGATGAAACTCAGAAATAGACACTTTGATCAGATTAGATTTAAATCAATGTACATATTTGCTTGTGTAAAGTGTGACCCTGGTGGTCAATTGAAGACAATGATGAATTTGTTTCCATTATAGCTTAAAGGTGTTTGGAATCATGTGTCTATAGAAGACAAGACATTGGACACCAAGTTGCTATTGGAATTAGAACACTTTAATGGCAATATGACTGCTGCTGCTGCTGCTAAGTCGCTTCAGTTGTGTCTGACTCTGTGCGACCCCATTGACAGCAGCCCACCAGGCTCCGCTGTCCCTGGGATTCTCCAGGCAAGAACACTGGAGTGGGTTGGTTGCCAGATATGGCTACATATGATCAAAAAGGACTATGGAGCAGATTGCATTGGAAAACTTGCAGAAATTATGTGACAAATGTGGGGATTTAAATTACCAGGCCAAAGCTTAGTTTAAAAAGCAGAGGATTTTTTCTTTGACTTGAAAGTTTCCCTTGTTTCTCAAAACTTCAGGGTTAATGTTTCTAAACCTCACATTCAATGTTTGGTCTACTGATGTCTGAGATAAACATATGTTGAAGTCAAAGATGTACCATATCTCGTAAATCAAAGTACACCAATGGTAAAGTATAGGATTCTGAGAATTAGAATTGGGATATTTGTAGAGATTCCCCTGAGTATGAATACTTAGAAACCCAAAATTCCACTGGGTTTCATATTTTTCCAACAAAGAAGCTTTCTTCTTAGGTGTTTACCTTCCTTTTTTTCTGAAGATATTTATCATTCAGAGTTAAGGAAATGTCATTGCAATGATGTCTGAATTCTTATCAAGATCTATCAGATCTTATGCTAACTTGACTCGATTCCTGGCAGAGGCCACTAATCATGCTTATGTCTCCCCGAAAGACACATAACCACCATTAGTGCTGAAAATTGGAATCTTTTCACCAGCTTCCCTCATGTTAAATTCCCCAGCTATTTCAGTAGTTCAGTTCTTCATTCACTAAGCCCTGTTCAGTTCTTCGCTACCCCATGGACTGCAGCATGGCAGGCTTCCCTGTCCTTTACCATCTGCCAGTTTGCTCAAACTCATGCCCATTGAGTCAGTTATGGCATTCAAACATTTCATTCTCTGCTTCCCTCTTCTCCNATATTTAAAAACTAATATATATATATAGGTAAATTTGTAGGAAAAGGGAAACTCAAATGGTTATGGTGAGAATATACATTGTAAAACCATTTGTGAAGTGAAAATTGGTAATATTTGATATCATTTTAGATGAGCAAAATCTGACCCACTTTGTAAATACCTATGGCTTCCCAGTAAACTCGTGGGATGATCATTTTGATGCTGCAAATTTTTATTATTGCAACAACTTCATTGAGTACATTCCCCTAACTCATCCAAAGGTTGTATAAAACTCTAATTATCTGTATCAAAAGAATACTAATTATAAGAACTGAAAGACTTCTGACTTACACAGTTATGTCATATGGGAAACTGTTTCCTGGGAAACAGAAGTTCAAAGATGAAACTCAGAAATAGACACTTTGATCAGATTAGATTTAAATCAATGTACATATTTGCTTGTGTAAAGTGTGACCCTGGTGGTCAATTGAAGACAATGATGAATTTGTTTCCATTATAGCTTAAAGGTGTTTGGAATCATGTGTCTATAGAAGACAAGACATTGGACACCAAGTTGCTATTGGAATTAGAACACTTTAATGGCAATATGACTGCTGCTGCTGCTGCTAAGTCGCTTCAGTTGTGTCTGACTCTGTGCGACCCCATTGACAGCCGCCCACCAGGCTCCGCTGTCCCTGGGATTCTCCAGGCAAGAACACTGGAGTGGGTTGGTTGCCAGATATGGCTACATATGATCAAAAAGGACTATGGAGCAGATTGCGTTGGAAAACTTGCAGTAATTATGTGACAAATGTGGGGATTTAAATTACCAGGCCAAAGCTTAGTTTAAAAAGCAGAGGATTTTTTCTTTGACTTGAAAGTTTCCCTTGTTTCTCAAAACTTCAGGGTTAATGTTTCTAAACCTCACATTCAATGTTTGGTCTACTGATGTCTGAGATAAACATATGTTGAAGTCAAAGATGTACCATATCTCGTAAATCAAAGTACACCAATGGTAAAGTATAGGATTCTGAGAATTAGAATTGGGATATTTGTAGAGATTCCCCTGAGTATGAATACTTAGAAACCCAAAATTCCACTGGGTTTCATATTTTTCCAACAAAGAAGCTTTCTTCTTAGGTGTTTACCTTCCTTTTTTTCTGAAGATATTTATCATTCAGAGTTAAGGAAATGTCATTGCAATGATGTCTGAATTCTTATCAAGATCTATCAGATCTTATGCTACCACATTGCTAACTTGACTCGATTCCTGGCAGAGGCCACTAATCATGCTTATGTCTCCCCGAAAGACACATAACCACCATTAGTGCTGAAAATTGGAATCTTTTCACCAGCTTCCCTCATGTTAAATTCCCCAGCTATTTCAGTAGTTCAGTTCTTCATTCACTAAGCCCTGTTCAGTTCTTCGCTACCCCATGGACTGCAGCATGGCAGGCTTCCCTGTCCTTTACCATCTGCCAGTTTGCTCAAACTCATGCCCATTGAGTCAGTTATGGCATTCAAACATTTCATTCTCTGCTTCCCTCTTCTCCTCCTGCCTTCAATCTTTCCCAGCATCAGGGTCTTTTTCAATGAATAAGCTTTTCACATCAGGTGGCCAAAGTATGGGAGATTCAACTTCAGCCGCAGTCATTAGAATGAGTATTCAGAACTGATTTCCTTTAGGATTGACTGGTTCGATCTTGTAAGCCAAGGGACTCTCAAGAGTCTTCTCCAAAACAACAGTTCAAAAGCATCAGTTCCGTGACATTCAGCTTTCTTTATGGTCCAAATCTCACATCCATACATGACTACTGGGAAAACCATAGCTTTGACTAGATGTACCTTTGTCAGCAAAGTAATGTCTCTGCTTTTTAATATGCTGTCTAACTTGGACATAGCTTTTCTTNAGCTTAGTTTAAAAAGCAGAGGATTTTTTCTTTGACTTGAAAGTTTCCCTTGTTTCTCAAAACTTCAGGGTTAATGTTTCTAAACCTCACATTCAATGTTTGGTCTACTGATGTCTGAGATAAACATATGTTGAAGTCAAAGATGTACCATATCTCGTAAATCAAAGTACACCAATGGTAAAGTATAGGATTCTGAGAATTAGAATTGGGATATTTGTAGAGATTCCCCTGAGTATGAATACTTAGAAACCCAAAATTCCACTGGGTTTCATATTTTTCCAACAAAGAAGCTTTCTTCTTAGGTGTTTACCTTCCTTTTTTTCTGAAGATATTTATCATTCAGAGTTAAGGAAATGTCATTGCAATGATGTCTGAATTCTTATCAAGATCTATCAGATCTTATGCTAACTTGACTCGATTCCTGGCAGAGGCCACTAATCATGCTTATGTCTCCCCGAAAGACACATAACCACCATTAGTGCTGAAAATTGGAATCTTTTCACCAGCTTCCCTCATGTTAAATTCCCCAGCTATTTCAGTAGTTCAGTTCTTCATTCACTAAGCCCTGTTCAGTTCTTCGCTACCCCATGGACTGCAGCATGGCAGGCTTCCCTGTCCTTTACCATCTGCCAGTTTGCTCAAACTCATGCCCATTGAGTCAGTTATGGCATTCAAACATTTCATTCTCTGCTTCCCTCTTCTCCTCCTGCCTTCAATCTTTCCCAGCATCAGGGTCTTTTTCAATGAATAAGCTTTTCACATCAGGTGGCCAAAGTATGGGAGATTCAACTTCAGCCGCAGTCATTAGAATGAGTATTCAGAACTGATTTCCTTTAGGATTGACTGGTTCGATCTTGTAAGCCAAGGGACTCTCAAGAGTCTTCTCCAAAACAACAGTTCAAAAGCATCAGTTCCGTGACATTCAGCTTTCTTTATGGTCCAAATCTCACATCCATACATGACTACTGGGAAAACCATAGCTTTGACTAGATGTACCTTTGTCAGCAAAGTAATGTCTCTGCTTTTTAATATGCTGTCTAACTTGGACATAGCTTTTCTTACAAGGAGAAAGCATCTTTTAATTTCATGGCTGCAGTCACCATGCATGCAGGCACCATGGCTCGAGTGATTCTGGAGCCCAAGAAAATAAAGTCTCTCACTCTTTCCATTGTTTCCCCATCTACTTGCCATGAAGTGATGGGACTAAATGCCATGATCTTCATTTTTTGAATATTGAGTTTTAAACCAAATTTTTCACTCTTCTCTTCCACTTTCATCAAGAGGCTATTTAGTCCTTCTTTACTTTCTGCCAAAAGGGTAGTGTCATCTGCATATCTATGGTAACTGATATTTCTCTTGTAATTTGATTCCAGCTTGTGCTTCATCTAGTCTGGCATTTCACATGAAGTACTCTGCATATAAGTTAAATAAGCAGGGTGACAATACACAGCCTTGATATTGTCCTTTCCCAATTTGGAACCAATCTGTTGTTTCATTTCCAGTTTTAACTGTTGCTTCATGTCCTGCATACAGATTTCTCAAGAAGCTGGTAAGATGTTCTGGTATTCCCATCTCTTTTGAAGAATATTCCACATTTTATTGTGGCCTACACAGTCAAAGAATTTAACATAGTCAATGGAGCAGAAGTAGATATTCTTCTGGAATCTGCTTGCTTTTTCTATGATCCTATGGATGTTGGCAATTTGATCTCTGATTCCTTTACCTTTTCTAAATCCCCCTTAAACATCTAGAAGACCTCAGGTCATGTACTATTGAATCCTAGCTTGGAGACTTTTGAGCATTACTTCACTAGCATGTAAAATGAGTGCAATTGTGTGGTAATTTGAACATTCTTTGGAATGTTCAATGTGCCTTTCTTTGGAACTGGAATGAAAAATTCACTGGTAAACTCTACCAAACATTTAATGAAAAATTAATAGTAATATTTATCAAATTTTTCTAAAAGATGGATAAGAAGGAAACTCTTCCAAACTCATTTTATGAAACCAACAGTAATCTGATACCAAAACCAGACAAGGTACCACAGGAAAAGATCACCATAAGCTAATCTCCCTAGTGAATATAAATGAAAAATTCTCAATAAAATATTAACCAACCAAATTCAACACAACATAACTAGGATCATATACAATAATCAAATATGATTTATCCCAGGATGTCAAGAATGTTTCAACAGCCCCAACCCAGTCAGTGTGAGGTACCACCACAGCAAAATGAAAGGTGAAAATTGTATAATACATCCCAATAGATGCAGAAAAATCATTTGACATTTTCAATTTCCATTTATGATAAAAATCTAAACAAAGTAGTTACAGTTGATATATAACTTTATATATTCAACATAATAAAGGCCATATATGAAAAGCCCAGAGTTAACTTTATGCTGCTACTGCTGCTAAGTCACTTTAGTCGTGTCTGACTCTGTGCAACCCCATGGACTGCAGCCTACCAGGCTCCTCTGCCCATGGGATTTTCCAGGCAACAGTACTAGAGTGGGGTGCCATACTTGGTGGTAAAAAGCTCAGAACTTTTTCTCAAAAATTAGCAACAATGTAGCCCATTCACTTTCATGCACTGGAGAAGGAAATGGCAACTCACTCCAGTGTTCTTGCCTGAAGAATCCCAGAGATGGGGGAGCCTGGTGGGTTACCGTCTACGGGGTCGCACAGAGTTGGACACAACTGAAGTGACTTAGCAGCTGCAGCAGCAGCCCACTCTCACTACTTTTATTCAACACTGTAATGGGAGTCCTAACCTGAGAATTAGGTTAAAAAAATAAATAAAAGGCACTCAGACTGGAAAGTAAAAACTGTCACTACTTTCAGATGACAATATTATATATAGTAATCCTACAGAATCTCTGAAAACCTGTTAAAACTAATAAACAAATTCAACAAAGTTATAGGATATAAAATGAATACAAAAACTATTTTGCATTTTGTACATTAATAATGAACTAACAGAAAAAATAAATTTTTAAAAATCCAATTTGAAATTGTATCAAAATATATAAAATACCTAGGAATAAAGTTAATCAAGAAAAGGAAATATTGGTATATTGTAAACTATAATACTCTAATGAAAGAAATTGAAGATGCAGATAAATATAAGGATATTTTCTGCTTATGAATTAGAAGAATTAATATTGTTAAAATGGCCAGAATACCCAACACAATCTACTGAATCCTTATCAAAATTCCAGTGACATTTTTCATAGAAGTAGAACAAATAATCTGAAAATTTGTATGGAATAACAAAAGATCTAAATAGTCAAAGCAATCTTGAGTTAGAAGAATGTACTGGAAGCATCGTGCTTCATTATTTCAAACTAAATTACAAAACAGAGTGAAGTTAGCCAGAAAGAAAAACACCAATACAGTATACTGACACATATATATGGAATTTAGAAAGATAGTAATGATGACCCTGTAAGTGAGACAATATAAGAGACACAGAGGTATAGAAAGGACTTTTGGCTTCTGAGGGAGAGGGAGAGGGTGGGATGATTTGGGAGAATGGCACTGAAACATGTATACTATCATATAAGAAATGAAGCGCCAGTCTATAGTCAATACAGGATACAGGATGCTTGGGGCTGGTGTACGGGATGATCCGGGGAGATGGTGTGGGGTGGGAGGTGGGAGG
>SJYW01002245.1:325877-336489 GCA_006410735.1 Raphicerus campestris | reverse complement strand
ATGTTAAAATCAAGAAAAGGAAAAGCATAAGATGATTTGGGGTGGGAGGTGGGAGGGGGTTTCAGGATTGGGAGCACATGTACACATGTGGCTGATTCATGTCAAATTATGGCAAAACCAATACAGTATTGTAAAGTAGAATAAAATAAAATAAAATTAAAAAAGTATAACTATATTTTTAAATGTAATATTTCTCTTCTGGCATTTTACATGGGGTAGATTATTTAAGCTGAAAGTGGTGAAGTCGCTCAGTCATGTCCGACTCTTTGCGACCCGTGGCCTGTAACCTACTAGGCTTCTCCATCCATGGGATTCTCCAGGCAAGAATACTGGGGTGGATTGCCATTTCCTTCTCCAGGGGATGTTCCTGACCCAGGGATCAAACCCGGGTCTCCCACATTGGAGGCAGACGCTTTAAGAAGTAAATCATAAATACTGTTATGGTCCAACCAAGTATTTGCAAATGTAAAGTGACAGAACCAAGTAAGTTCCAGCTGCAATAGTTTCTTTGAACAAAGCTGATATCATAGCTTTCTATTCCATAGTCATGACCCTCATAAGTATGTTTGCCTTCATTCCACTCAGTTCCTTTATCTATATTCCATCAAAGCTTATTTCTATTCTCATTTGGAACACTCTAACCCCGTTGTTGAAGAAGGCTATGGCACCCCACTCCAGTACTCTTGCCTGGAAAATCCCATGGACGGAGGAGCCTGGTAGGCTGCAGTCTATGGGGTTGCAAAGAGTTCGTCACTACTGAGCAACTTTACTTCCACTTTTCACTTTCATGTATTGGAGAAGGAAATGGCATCCCACTCCAGTATTTTTTCCTGGAGAATCCCAGGGATGGGGGAGCCTAGTGGGCTGCCGTCTATGGGGTCGCGCAGAGTCGGACACGACTGAAGCAACCTAGCAGCAACAGCAGCAACCCCCTTGTTAGAAGTGAAATATTATGTCTGGCTTCATGGGACAGAAACACGATTACTGTTACTTACCAAACAGAAGTTTTATATTACATCTTCAGCTGGAACCCTGAAGTGGACAGGTAAAGGCTAATACAGTCTCTTGAATAGATCAATAAAGCAGTTACTTCTAGTTCCTTCTTTGCCATGTGAGGAATATAGTTATTATCTGGGTAGTCTCCTCCTACTCATAAATTAGCTGTTCCACCTCTGGTATCATATAGGCATTTTGTGCAAAATAATAAAGCCATAAAAAATATAATTTATACCAGGGAAGACAAACTTTTCCAATAGGCCTTCCACTTGCACCTCATTGGTTACATGTCATAGGTTCTTCATTCTCATCATCAGAAGTAAGGAAGACTAGAAAATATGGTTTATTTTCCTGGGAATAATGGCAAAATTTTTAAGTCATTAATGATAATGATGGCAATGTTGAAAATGGCAAAGTTTGTATTCTGCTTTGAAGGAAAGGGAGGGTAAGAATTAAGATGTTACTCAAGAGTATTTGTCATATTTTAGCCTCTCTTTATCTGAACTTTGTTAAACTTTGAAGTTCAACTTTGGTATATAACCTCAAAGATATAGGTGTCCAAATTTATTGCTGCCTTCATTGATCCCTGTTGATAACTCCTGAGACAATCATTGTTTAGCTTGTATTTTGTGATTATTGCAAGGCATTATTACTGAGTTTATTTTCTCTCGATTATTAGACTGTTAACTTCAAGAAATTAGGTAGCACAGCTTTTTCTTTTGTATCTCAGTAAGTGGATAGTCCTAGGCACATGGAAGTTAAATACAGTAGTTTATATTATCTAATGTATGTTTAAAGAAAAATAAATAGCTGAGGAAATGTTCTAAATGATAAAAAAAACACAAAGACTACTTAATAAGTTCTATTTGTAGTATGTGGAATTAAGTAGTATTTTCAGGTTGTTTACATCATTAAAATATGATAACTTGTTTTAGAAAGCACTTCACTTTGACATATTCTTATGACCTCTAGGGGGACTAGAATTATGAACATGAGTAACAACAATGGAAAAATAATATGATAGCCATTTAATCTCATTTGCCTAGTCATGGATATGTGAACTGGAGAATACATTGTGTTCAATGTACAAAGCTAAAAATTAGAATAATTCAGAACTTGTGGTTATCAAAGGTACACTGAAACAAGAAAACAGTGTGTCAAAGACGGTAAAATATGCTAATAGAAGTTCAGAGAACACATTCATTCTCCGCCAAAAAAATAAAAGTGTTGATATTTAGTTGACTGCAAAAATAATATAAACTCATCCCCAGTCCTTTAGCACCTTGCACTATATTTTTGACCTTCACCTGGAAGATTGGGAAGTAAGATTTAGTAATATATTCCCTCTTCTCTGCCATCTTTTTAGAAAAATTGAGACTACACCTGAGTTCACAAAGAAAGTAAGACCTCTGAGGAAGTTGTTCTTGGTACAAAATAACCTGTTGTTTTTAACAAATTTTAAAGAATTATTCACATGATTAAAGATTGGAAACTTATTACCATTGCTGATTTTTGCCCCTTATCTTTCTCTTGCTTTAATGATATTTTTGGTTTTGTTTATTTAAATATGACTAAAAAGGAAGTATGGAGTAGGAAATGACCACCCAGCCCAGTATTGTTGCCTGGAGAATTCCTGGTGGGCTACAGTCTATGGAGCTACAAAGAGTTGGACATGACTGAAGCGACTTAGCACAACACAAGAAGGAAGTATGGTGGAGATTGACCTCTCTGTTCTGAACTCTCACTTTGCATCACAGATAAGACTAAATGTGTAGATCTGACGTACCATCAATCTTGGAGGGAGAAATGAGAAAGGAGGGAAGAGGACTGATACCAGGAAATCACTAATTTTCTGATCATTATGTTATTCAAAGAAGACTTGGTTTATGAAAAGTTCATGGATGGATGCTTGTTAATCTTACAACTGTGTTGGGTACCTAATTCATTATGATTCATTCAAAGCATTGGTTTCAAATCTTTTTGTTATTAGTATAGAAAACTTTATTATTTTTTTCTTTTTTGAATGAAATTATGAATTGCAGCTCCATAAGCTGGAAATGTAGATCTCCTCTGAGTGAGAGAAAGGAAACACACTATCCCCCAGCTGCACCCTCTTTGCTTGGAGTCAGTCTCCTTTACTCTGGCAGACAATGTAAAAAGTTACTGTACAAATTGATTTGCCCAGATGCCTGGAAAAGTTACAAGCAGTGATCTATTTCACTCTCAAAAATGAACCAGTTTGAACAATATGTTATATGGCCATCCTATTGATGAGATATCTTAGAGGAATCTTGGAGCATCAGGAGCTCTCTAAAAAACCACTGAGCAAAAGCCCTTATTTAAAATATTTGTGATTTAGCTGACATGCATAAAGATATGACTTTAGATTTATTTCTTTTAGTATATTGCATGCTTATTACAGGAAGAGCTAATGAGCAAAGTTATAGCATTATATGGTTTTTACTGCTTGATTTATATATGTTAACATTAGTGATTTGGGTTTTCTGATGATTGCAATATTAGAGAGGGAGTTAATATATTTTAGTAACAGTAGAGGTTCTTCTGATAATTATCTCTGTGAAATGGAGTTCTTTGTTTACACGGACCTCAGTTTCTTTTGCTGCAAAATGAAAGAGTGGTACATGAAACTCCCTCTGTCTCTAATTTTCTTTTATTCTATAAAACTGGATATATTTTTGCTTGGGAAATTCAGTCTGTTCCATTTGCTGTCACAATGATAATCAGTCCCTGCCTTTTAAGATAGATTTCAGGTACAGTTTGTAGCATTTCACAACTCTACTTATAGTAAGTTATTTCCACAGATAAAGAACAAGAGATTGATAAGAGAAAAACAGTCCCCTGTGAAGTCTTCTCCAATATTAATTAACTTGAATGTTGGATACTGCAAATGAGATTCATTGGAGAACAGAGTTGTTTCTGCCAGACACTTATTTCACTTGGCTGGACACTGAAAAACCAAGTACTATTGAATATAGTTAAAATTTCCCTAAATGTTTCTGAACTGTGCAGGTGGTGTGCTCTAATGAAAGCAGATTACTTTGAAAATACTGCTCTAAATAACTACTTTTCCAAGGCAATGGCATATGTAGGCACATTAAAAGAACAAATATGAGGAGGACTTTACATAAGTCTTCTCTAGCTACCAGTATGAAGGTTCATACCTTTGCAACTATAGTCCCTCTTTCCAGGAAGTGCCAGCTATAGGATCCAAAGCCAGTGGTAGATCTCCAAGCACATTCCTTTAGTCATTAAATAAACTCTAAATATGTACATGAAATGAAGACCCAGCAAATCCAATCCCCAAGGTAAGGAAAGAATTGAATCCCCAAATCTCTAAAGCCTATCAAGCATCCAGTGTCTGAATGCCATGTGGTTTGATCTAAAATTAGAAAAACAACCTGAAGAAATAATTTTTAAGGATGCCCTTCAAACGATGTGATGAACTATGTGGGAATATTTTGTGCTAATAATGCTCTTTACAACCCAATGCATGTAATAAATATTTTTGTTGCTGGTTGAGAATACCTACTTACTTCTAGAATTATTAGAAGAGGACATATCATAAAACCTTATGAAAATTATGAATTATCATTATAGGTTTATTGCAATAACTATGCACTTTCAATTGCAGAATGGCAGGGTTTTCATAAGTCTGTATAGTTATTCAGATTTTCAGTTTCAGGAGATAAAAATGAGAACAATTTTAGAGGGAGAAGTAGGTAAAATGATCCTTTTAAAATATTTTTCTATTATTTTTTTGTGTGTGCACTTGTTTATTCTTTTTATGATATCCACCTACTTCAAGCATAGCACTGGTTTATGTGTATTACGTTTGCAAGAGAAACTGCTGACAGAGACTTTCTACCAGTCAGAATAAGCTATATTATACTGAAGTAACTAAAATCTCCACATTGTAAAGACATGTTTGCTCTTTCTTATCTACAGATCTCTTATGGATTGACTGGGTCCTACATTATAATCCCTCACTCTGGTGTCCCATGTATTAAACATTCAACCACTTCTAAGACAGACAAGGGAGAGAGAGTTTTGGAACTTTTGAAATTGTCGATTAAATGCCCTTGCTCAGAAATAACAAATATTACAGTTGTTCAAAGCTCATTGACTAGGAACACAACCTTAGCAAATTCAAAGAATACAGGAAATATAATTTAAACATTTGGTCAAATGACAGAAAGCAGGAAACACTTGATAAACAGTATTAATTATAACCAAAGTTTACCCTTCTATTCACAAAACAGTAGATAACACTGTCTCCTCAAACAAGATATATTTATTCTTTCCCTAAGAGAGACCACCCAAAGGTCTCATTTAGAGATCCATGGAATGTGACATTAATAGTACATCAGAGTGTTATATGTGGGGAGCCTTTAATCAGGTCTACCTGAAGCCCTTCTTGATTAGTAAATCTCTGTGTTTGGAAGACTAGTTAATTGCTTCTACTATCTCACAACCTTTAATGAAAGAGGGAGAAGGTAATCACAAAAAAAAATCCCCAAAGACACAAAAGTGTCTCTAACCTGCAACAATTCTGAGATTCTCTTGGCATCTATCTCATGGGTCCTATTCTGTGGATGGGAAATGTTTGTTGATTAAAACCTGAGTCAGTTTCCAGAGAAGAGCACTCAGACCACTGTTCTCCATGGACATCAGTTGCACACAGGAGGCTTTCCCATCTCCTTCATTCATACACACAATTTGAAGTGGCACTAAGAAATTCTACAATACTCAGAGATTGAGAACCAAGAGTTGCTTTAAATCTTAAACAGGTGAGGTTTTCAGATGAGGATGGGGGTTCTTCTGGAAGCATAACTCTGAGAAATATAGTTCTTTCCTCATCTGTTTAACTGCAGTAAACTTAAGGTGACAACAGCAACACCCAGAGACTTTGTTTATTCCAAAACATATTTTAAGATACTTTCCCCTACATTTTCAACTATATGCCTGCTTTTCTTATAATTAATTATGGGTTCTTGTGATTGTGTCAGCTTTCCATGGGAGAGATTCCCATTCTATCTTTTTTTTTTTTTTCTTAACTATGTTTTCACATCAAGTATTTAGTGGACAAGTAATTGTTCCAGTATAAGAGGGACATCTTAACTACCAAGACAACCTTAAGGGTGTGGTCACTGACCTAGAGCCACACATCCTGGAATGTGAANTCTTTTTTCTTCTTAACTATGTTTTCACATCAAGTATTTAGTGGACAAGTAATTGTTCCAGTATAAGAGGGACATCTTAACGACCAAGACAACCCTAAGGGTGTGGTCACTGACCTAGAGCCACACATCCTGGAATGTGAAGTTAAATGGGCCTTAAGAAGCATAGCTATGGACAAAGCTGGTGAAGGTGATGGAATCCCAGGTGAGCTATTTCAAATCCTAAAAGATAATGCTGTTTGAGTGCTACACTCAACATGTTAGTAAATTTGGAAAAAGAATATGTACACATTATGAAAATCTTAGAAATATGAAAAGAATATAATGAAGAAAAATATTGTTTCCCTGTACAGCTTACCACATTTTGGTGCAGGTGAGCTATTTAAAATCCTAAAAGGTAATGTTACTAAAGTACTGCTTTCAATATGTCAGCAAATTTGGAAAATTCAAAGTGGACACAGGATTGGAAAAGGCCAGTTTTCATTCCAAACCCAAAGAAGAGCAATGCCAAAAACTGTTCAAGCTATAGCATAGTTGTGCTTATTCCACACGCTGGCAAGGTTATGCTCAAAGTCCTTCAAGATGAGCTTCAGCAGTATGTGAACAGAGAACTTTAGATTTACAAGCTGGATTTCAGAGGCAGAGGAACCAAAGATTAAATTGCCAACATCCATAGCATTATAGAGAAAGCCAGGAAATTCCAGAAAAATATCTACCTCTGCTTCGTAGACTATGTTAAAGCCTTTGACTGTGTGGGTCACAATAAACTGCAGAAAAAATTCTTAAAGAGGTAGGGAATACTAGATCACCTTACCTGTCTCCTGAGAAACCTATATATGAAGTCAAGAAGCAACAGTTAAAACCAGACATGGAAAAATTGGCTGGTTCAAAATTAGGAGTGTAGTACAACAAGGCCATATATATTTACCTTATTTATTTAACTTCTTTGCAGAATACATCATGTGAAAAACCGAGCTGGATCAACCACAAGCTGGAATTAAGCTTGCCAGCAGAAATATCAACAACCTTAGATATGCAGATGATACCTCTCTAATGGCAGGAATCAAAGAGTAACTAAAGAGCCTCTTGATGAAGATGAAAGAGGAGAGTGAAAATGCTGACTTGAAACTCAACATTTACAAAATAAGATCATGGCATTCAGTCCCATCAGTTCATGGCAAATAGGAGGGGAAAAAGTGGAAGCAGTGACAGACATTATTTTCTTGGGCTCCAAAATCACTGCAGATGGTGAATGCAGGCATGAAATTAAAAGGCGCTTGCTCCTTGGAAGGAAAGCTATAGCAAAACCTAGACAGCATATTAAAAAGCAGAGACATAGTTTTGCAGACAAAGATCCATCTAATCAGCTATGACTTTTCCAATAACTATGTACAGATGTCAGAGTTGGACCATTGGCTCACTGGAAAATACTCTGATGTTGGGAAAGATTGAAGGCAAAAGCATGAGAGGGAGGCAGAGGATGAGTGATTAGATATACTCATTGACTCAGTGGACATGGATTTGAGTGAACTCTGGGAGATAGTGGAGGATAGGGGAAGCTGCCATGCTACAGTTCATGGGGTCTCAAAGAATAGGACATGACTTCACAATTGAAGAACAATAAGAAGGACATCTGCTCACTGTTCATGAACGGAACTTGTCCCATGCTCTGACCACAATGGGGACAGAAAATACAATGTCTCTGTGTGTACCAAAAAGCACAGAGCCAGACATTAAATGGACAGATTCCTTCCTTAACTACAAGATTTTCCAATGGGACATAGTTCAGTTCAGTCACTCAGTCATGTATGACTCTTTGGGACCCTATGGACTGCAATATGTCAGGCTTCCCTGTCCGTCACCAACTCCTGAAGCTTACTAAAACTCATGTTTATCGAGTTGATGATGCCATATCGGCATATGAGCAATGGGATGCCAAATGAGCAACAGGACATGAATCACAGATTATCACTAGGGCAGTGTGAAGGCTACTCCAGCCTAACGAACAACACTGGGGAAACTACCCCTGCCACCACTCTTCCATAGTTGACGATTTGGGGTAAATCAAGTCACTGTTCAAAAATTTCACTTTTTTGAACAAGAAATGACTTCTGTGTCCTAGAGGATAACTGAGAAATGCATTGATTTTAATAATCTCTGCCTCTAGCAATACAGATATAGGTAAATGACTCAGGAAGATCTCTAAGGGTGAAGGTTTCTTGATTTTTTTTTCTTTCTTTTTTTTAATCTGCTGAGGTAAAGTGGCATTTTCTAGTTCTGAGTCCCTTTCCATACTCTCTCTGGGGATTCACTTAACATTCTTTTCATCTTCTGCATTTTTTCCCCCCTTGGAGTTTTTATAGATACAAAGCAGCCATGTTCTGAGTCCCTGGAAGGGACTTTCATTCTTCAGCAGAGAAAATGCTTTTGTTAATAGTGTGGGCCTGAACCCCAGTGGCCCCTGTGTACAGATATTAAGAGGAGCATCTCTGCCAAAGTACTTAGGCAGAACAATAAAGCATCTTTACAGTTCAGACTCACCAGAGTCACTATTGATTCACTGGCGTGTGCTCTCTCAATAGTAAAAGGCTTCCAGGATTTACTAGCTCAGCTTTTCGCTTTCCTAGACCATCATTATTCAGTGTAAAACTCCTTTAACCTGGTAGAGTTGTTGCTCTTGCTAATACTGTGTTAGCAAATTATTGATCCCAATGATGAGAACAGGAATCGTTTCTCCTGCAGCAGGATGTGCAATTGGATCTACATTCTGCACTGGTAATTTTCTCTATAGATCTTCCAGGGGGACTAGACAAATGGACCATTAAAAAGGGGTAGGGGCAGGCGGGAGCTGTCTGAGGTTGATGGTACATTGGAGCTAAATCCAAACTTTATTGGTATTTTCAGCTTCTATTTGAAAACTTATAAACATTGCTCTTTGGCACTTTATGGTTTTGTTTTGTTTTTGGTGGTTTTATTTGGCTTGCTTTAAACTTTCTCTGATGGCCAAGGAGGAATTTTAGCTTGAGGAATTTTTTCTTTTGAAATTGAAATCAGGACTATAGAAATTTTAGAGAGGGAGATTCCCTAGTGTCTCAGCTGATAAAGAATCCATCTACAATGTGAGAAACCTGAGTTTGATCCCTGGGTTGGGAAGATCCCCAGGAGAGAGGAACAGCTACCCACTCCAGTATTCTGGTCTNGCTTTAAACTTTCTCTGATGGCCAAGGAGGAATTTTAGCTTGAGGAATTTTTTCTTTTGAAATTGAAATCAGGACAATAGAAATTTTAGAGAGGGAGATTCCCTAGTGTCTCAGCTGATAAAGAATCCATCTACAATGTGGGAAACCTGAGTTTGATCCCTGGGTTGGGAAGATCCCCAGGAGAGAGGAACAGCTACCCACTCCAGTATTCTGGTCTGGAGAATTCCATGGACTGTATAGTCCATGGGGTCACAAAGAGTTGGACATGACTAAGTAAGTGACTTTCACTTCACTTCACTTGATAAAGGAAAGACAAGGGCACCAACGTCTTCACAAAAACGAAAAGAAGATAACATGGATATTGAGTGTTATTAAATCCCAGCTCATGCTAGGGAATTTAGTGATAGCAAATATTCATTTCATGCTTACCCCTCTGCCTTTCATCTCCCCATTTTCATTTCAGATAACCACTCAGTTCAGTTCAGTCAGTCAGTCGTGTCCAACTCTTTGCGACCCCATGAATTACAGCATGCCAGGCCTCCCTGTCCATCCCCAACTCCTAAAGTTCACTCAGACTCACGTCCAGTAGAATCAGTGATGCCATCCAGCCATCTCATCCTCTGGTGTCCCCTTCTCCTCCTGCCCCCAATCCTTCCCAGCATCAGAATCTTTTCCAATGAGTCAACTCTTCGCATGAGGTGGCCAAAGTACTGGAGTTTCAGCTTTAGCATCATTCCTTCCAAAGAAATCCCAGGGCTGATCTCCTTCAGAATGGACAGGTTGGATCTCCTTGCAGTCCAAGGAACTCTCAAGAGTCTTCTCCAACACCACAGTTCAAAAGCATCAATTCTTCAGCACTCAGCATTTTTCACAGTCCAACTCTCACATCCATACATGACCACAGGAAAACCATAGCCTTGACTAGATGGACCTTAGTTGGCAAAGTAATGTCTCTGCTTTTGAATGTGCTTTCTAGGTTAGTCATAACTTTTCTTCCAAGGAGTAAGCGTCTTTTAATTTCAAGGCTGCAGTCACCATCTGCAGTGATTTTGGAGACCTCCAAAATAAAGTTTGACATTGTTTCCACTATTTCCCCATCTATTTCCCATGAAATGATGGGATCGGATGCCATGATTTTCATTTTCTGAATGTTGAGCTTTAAGCCAACTTTTTCACTCTCCTCTTTCACTTTCATCAAGAGGCTTTTGAGTTCCTCTT
>SJYW01002245.1:248227-314619 GCA_006410735.1 Raphicerus campestris | reverse complement strand
AAAAAAAATTAAACCCAGAATCAAATGTAAACTTCCCTCTTCATTTATATAAACATTTTTTTTTTCTTTGAAATTGTGCTTGTAGAGTAGGGGGGTGGTATCCACAACAGCTGGTCATTTAATGTCTCTGCAACAGCTGAGAGACAAGATCAGTTCTCCTTGAGCAGCAACAGAGGAGAAATTATCGGGGGCCAATATGTGGATTTCAGATGGGCCATTTGAATAGCTCACTCCATCGCATGACATTGAGATTCACCTTTGATGCAGATAGTTGACCAAGAAAATATGGGCTCACTGAAATATAGATTATAAATTTTTCAAGTTCAGAACAGTGGCTTTGAAAAGGAAAGACAGACTCTTGGGGAGTCTATGAAGTTTTCCCTACCACACATTTTGTAAAATGAAGTGGGATAAAAGAGCTCAGTAAGCTACAGGACATGAAAGCCATTCTCAGGATGGCTTAGATAATTCTCCAACTGGACAAAACTGAAAACAAATTGAAGAGGGGCAACCTATTCTCTCATTATTTAAGATACATGAGTATTAGCGCTAGATTCTTGTCTGTGGTTTTATAAAGATGAAACAAGATTCGGTATTTTGAAAATACTGAGTACATAGTATTGCATAACTATGTACTTTTATTTTCTGTTATTTTTCAGCTTAATATATGCTAGCTGTATGTCAGGTCAAATGCTTTCTATGCTTTATCTTTATGTATCAAATAAACTCTATAACTTTAAACTAGAAGGTTTAAACTTTAAGACTGGAAGTTTCCAGAGAAGTTTCTAATTTTCAGGCAAAAATTCATGTTTCCATTATCTTCAGGGAAGATAACTCAGAAGATAGAAGAATCACTAGCATATAGAGTTTTTTTAATGGATGCTGACTAAATGAGGTAGGTCCTTTGTCATTTATAATCTAATATTTTAGTACAGTGGCTCTCAAAGTGTGATCCCTGGACAAGCAGTATCAGCATCATTGGGAACTTGTTAGAAATGCAGATTCTGAAAACTTACCTTAAACCTATTGAACCAGAAGTTCTGATTGTTGAGCCCAGCAATGTTTAATAAGTTCTCCTGATGCACTGTAAAATTTAAGAATTCCTATTCCAATTCCTGTTCATTAACTTTAGCATCCTTAGGATATTGTGCAGATTGCTTAAAAAAAGATTTTAGCCACACTCATAATAATTCTTATTCAAGCTGCACGATATAGTCCTAGATATTGCATGTAAAGAAGCAGCCTAGTAAACCCAGCATGCTGTGCTTAGTTGCTCAGTCATATCTGACTCTATGACTCTGTGGACTGTAGCCCACCAGGCTCCTGTGTCCGTGGGGGTTCTCTAGGTAAGAAAACTCGGGTTGGTTGCCAGGCTCTTCTCCAGGGGATCTTCCCACCCGAGGGACTGAACCCAAGTCTCCTTCATTGCAGGCAGATTCTTTACCATCTGAGCCACCAGGGAAGCCCAAGAATACTGGAGTGGGTAGCCTATCCCTTCTCCAAGGAATCTTCCTGACCCAGGAATCGAACTGGGGTCTCCTGCATTGCAGGTGGATTTTTTACCAGCTGAGCTTCCAGGGAAACCCAGTAATCAAAGTGTAGGTGGTTCTTATAATTATCTGGATTAGACAGAATGGCTTAACACTGAAGTTGCTTTCTATAAATGCAAATGAAGGCCTGTTGTTTACATATTGTGTTTACACTCTTTATTAGGGTGGTGCAAACCAATTCACCTTGTTCCCCAAATTATAATTTTCAAATTATTGAATAAATTTTTGCAGTGTGACTATAGAAATCCACACTGAACATTCAATATTCTTTCTTTATGTTGTTTCATATGATGTACTTGCCCTTGGAACATAATTTTGCTATTTATAATCAACTTTACATTTATATTGCATTACATTAAATCAACCTAACTTTCTTGCATGTGTTAAAGATTCTTTTTACAACTCAAAATTAGGTTTATTTAGCCAAAGGCAAAAATCTTTGAGAATTCTGGTTTAATAGTTTTCAAAATTGGAGGTCAGTTTATGTAAGTAAGTTAATATTCTCATTCCATAGACTGATGCTGAAAGAATACATAGAATCTGTTGGTTTATTACACAGGACTGGTGCATTGATGGTATCACAAACATCTTCTTTAGTATGGTAGCTGCCAGCAGAAATACCAGTTTTAATGAAGCTTTGCACAGGCTCTTATCTTTTGCTAGGACCAACTCAGTTATAAATATCTTGGCCATTGACTCATCATTAGACTCGTATCAGGAGCCAGCCTTAGTTCCTCCAGCTTACGCAGAGAACTGCCTTGCTTTATGATTCATAATTTCAAATTCAAATAGAGTGGATAACACTCACTTTATGGTCTTATTTTTCTTTGCTATTTTATGTTACCAAACAGAGGTGTGGTCATTTTGTAATCTCTGCATGGCTGAATTTTTTTTTTTGCTATGTGAGCAACTTATCAGGAGTAAATGGTATTATATCTACTCCTTTACCACCAGAATAAGAGAATGAACAACACCATGTGGGGTGTGTGTGTGTGTGTNCCTGACATCACAGGAAACATGGATTTAATCCCTGGAAAGGAAAGATCCCCTGGAGATGAAAATGGCTACTTCACTCCAGTATTCTTGTCTGGGAAATCCATGGACAGAGGAACCTGGCTTACTACAGTTCATGAGGTCAAAAAGAGTTGAACATTACTTCGTTCCTGAACAACAACAACAAAAAAGAAATTATAAGAATCTAATAAAAACACACCAAAGCACGTTTATATCGATATTATTAGACTAGAAGGAAAAATCTGTTTTGGATGCATTATTGTACCTTTTTCTTTAAACCAGTGTATAAAACTAAAATAAAAAGGGAATAACATGAATAAAGAATGTTTAAATGACATAATTCAAAATTTAGACTACATATCCAGAACAGTTCACCAACAATTGGAAAATAATCTTTTAAAAATATCCCTGACTAAGATTATAGAAGTTTCAAGACATTCCAAAAACTTGATTTTTGATCACGTGATTAGAAAATATAATTTAAAATATTTTGTATATTTAAAATTTCCTGAGAAAGTAGGCTTTAAGTGTTTATAATCTCGTCACCACTGGTAATAAAGGTAATTACACGAAGTAAAAGATATGTTAATCAACTTGATTGTAGTAGTCATTTCACAATGTGCAGATCTTCCTCAACTTATGATGGGATAATGTTCTGATAAATCCATTACAAGTTGAAAATATCACAGGCAGAAAGTACATTTAAAACATGTAGCCTACTGAACATCAAAACTTAGCCTAATCTACCTTAAAGGTGCTCAGAATAATTGCATTTGCCTGTTTTGCCTATACGGAGCCTATTTTATAATAGTGAGATTGTATGACAACAGATGTTTGTCTCTGTTATATTCTCCACTGATTGTGTGGCTGACTAAGAACTATGGCTCACAGTCACTGCCTGCATCAAGAGAGATATCAACCTAAATTAAATTTCAAAGTACAGTTTTCTACTGAATATGCACCACTTTCACACCATCCTTAAGTTGAAAAATTATAAACCAAACCTTTGTAAATTGAAAGTAATTTGTACCCATATTGAAACATCACACTGTAAACCATAAAATTGTGTTGTGTTATACTACTTTGATGCTGAAATTTAGCATAACCAATGCTTGGACAACTTTATATTAAATGTTTTTAATGCAATTCAATAGGAAGTACACATCACACACTATCACATATATAGTGTTCCTGACCAAAATATTTGACCTGAATTTTCGTGTCTGATTCTTTGTGACTCCATGGAGTATACAGCTCATCAAATTCTCCAGGCCAGAATACTGGAGTGAGCAGCCTTTTCCTTCTCCAGGGAATCATCCCAGCCCGACCAGGGTCTCTGCATTGCAGGCAGAATCTAAGAATACAGCACGGCAAGTCTAGAACGTGGGATACACTATAAAATAATTAGTCAAGAGTCAACATAAAGAACAAAAAGTTTATCTCTGAAAGAGTTAAACATATGACACTTCTAGACCAAAACAGAGCTGAGACAGATGGCAAATAAAAGCACTGTGTGAATATTAGTTGAATCCTAGACTGTAAAACATTGCTGTAAAAGATGGGGGTTATTGGGATATTTGCTTAACTATTGCAGAAGATTCTTGAGAATCTCTTGTACTGCAAGGAGATCGAACTAGTCAAAGGAAATAAATCCTGAATATCATCTGAAGGACTGAAGCTGAAGCTCCAATACTTTGGGCGCCTAATGTGAACAGCTGACACATTAGTAAAGACCCTGAGGCTGGGAAAGATTGAAGGCAGAAGGGGATGACAGAGGACAAGATGGTTGGATGGCATTACAGACTCAATGGACATGAGTTTGAACAAACACTGGGATATGATGAAGGACAGGGAAACCTGGTATTTGGAATCCATAAGGCTGCAAAGAATCAGACAAGACTGAGAGACTGAAAAACAGCTGTATGTTAGATATTGTTTTGCACGTGTTAAATATCTTGTGTATGATCATGAGATTCTTTTTATATAGAATGCTCACAATGGAACGTTTGGGGTTAAAGCATCATGATGTCTGCAACTGTCAATTTTTTTAGCAAAAAAGAGTGTGTGTGTATGTTTGTCTTCAGAGAAAGAGAAAACATGAGACAAAATATTGACAACTGGTGAATCTAAGTGAAGGGGATAGATACTCAGTACATTATTCTTTCAAATTATCTGAAAGTTTAAAATTTTCAAAATAAAAAGATGCGAACAATAGCATGGAGAACTAAATAGCTTTAGAGAAACAAAAGCCATTTATGCATATTAAAAATATCCATCCTCAAAAATTATGCTATACAATCTTTGTTGTTGTTCAGTCACTAAGTTGTGTCTAACTCTTTACACTAGAGTTCTTCTAAATATTCTTACTGCCTATGTTTTATCTCTTCTACTTCTTAAGTCTTTATTATTTATGTCCTTTATCATGCTCATCTTTGCATAAAATATTCCCTTGATATTTCCAATTTTCTTAAAGCAAACTCTAGTCTTTCCTGTTTTATTGTGTTCTATTTCTTTGCATTGTTCATTTAAGAAAGTCTTCTAATCTCTGATTGCTCTTCTCTGGAACTGTGCATTCAGTTGAATATATCTTTCCCTCTCTCCCTTGCCTTTTGCTTCTCTTCTTTCCACAGCTATTTGTCAATGCCTCCTCAAACAACCACTGCCTCCTGTACAGTGTTATGAACCTCCATCCATAGATTTTGAGGCNACTAGTCAAAGGAAATAAATCCTGAATATCATTTGAAGGACTGAAGCTGAAGCTCCAATACTTTGGGCGCCTAAAGTGAACAGCTGACACATTAGTAAAGACCCTGAGGCTGGGAAAGATTGAAGGCAGAAGGGGATGACAGAGGACAAGATGGTTGGATGGCATTACAGACTCAATGGACATGAGTTTGAACAAACACTGGGATATGATGAAGGACAGGGAAACCTGGTATTTGGAATCCATAAGGCTGCAAAGAATCAGACAAGACTGAGAGACTGAAAAACAGCTGTATGTTAGATATTGTTTTGCACGTGTTAAATATCTTGTGTATGATCATGAGATTCTTTTTATATAGAATGCTCACAATGGAACGTTTGGGGTTAAAGCATCATGATATCTGCAACTGTCAATTTTTTTAGCAAAAAAGAGTGTGTGTGTGTATGTTTGTCTTCAGAGAAAGAGAAAACATGAGACAAAATATTGACAACTGGTGAATCTAAGTGAAGGGGATAGATACTCAGTACATTATTCTTTCAAATTATCTGAAAGTTTAAAATTTTCAAAATAAAAAGATGCAAACAATAGCATGGAGAACTAAATAGCTTTAGAGAAACAAAAGCCATTTATGCATATTAAAAATATCCATCCTCAAAAATTATGCTATACAATCTTTGTTGTTGTTCAGTCACTAAGTTGTGTCTAACTCTTTACACTAGAGTTCTTCTAAATATTCTTACTGCCTATGTTTTATCTCTTCTACTTCTTAAGTCTTTATTATTTATGTCCTTTATCATGCTCATCTTTGCATAAAATATTCCCTTGATATTTCCAATTTTCTTAAAGCAAACTCTAGTCTTTCCTGTTTTATTGTGTTCTATTTCTTTGCATTGTTCATTTAAGAAAGTCTTCTAATCTCTGATTGCTCTTCTCTGGAACTGTGCATTCAGTTGAATATATCTTTCCCTCTCTCCCTTGCCTTTTGCTTCTCTTCTTTCCACAGCTATTTGTCAATGCCTCCTCAAACAACCACTGCCTCCTGTACAGTGTTATGAACCTCCATCCATAGATTTTGAGGCACTCTGTCTACAAGAGCTAATCCTTTGAATCTATTTATCACCTCCATTGTCTACTCAGAAGGGATTTGATTTAGGTCATACCTGAATGGGCTAGTAATTTTGCCTACTTTCTTCAATTTAAGCCTGAATTTTGCAATAAGCAGCTCATAATCTGAGACACAGTCAGCTCCTGGTCTTGTTTTTTTTTCCTGAGTATAGAGCACTTCTCCATCTTTGGCTGCAAATAATATAATCAATCTGATTTTGGTATTGACCATCTGGTGAGGTCCATGTGTAGAGTCATCTCTTGGGTTTTTGTAGAAAGGTATTTGCTGTAACCAGTGTGTTTTCTTGACAAAACTCTGTTAGCCTTTGCCATTTCACTTATACTCTGAGGCCAAACTTGGCCATTTCTCCAGGCATTTTTTTTTTAGATGTGTNAGAGTCACCTCTTGGGTTTTTGTAGAAAGGTATTTGCTGTAACCAGCGTGTTTTCTTGACAAAACTCTGTTAGCCTTTGCCATTTAATTTTGTATTCTGAGGGCATTTTATTTTTTAATTGGAGGCTAATTACAATATTGTGGTGGTTTTGGCCATACATTCACATTAATAAGCCATGGGTGTACATGTGTTTCCCATCTTGTACCCCCCTCCCACCTTCCTCCCACTCCATCCCTCAGGGTCATCCTAGTGCACCAGCCCTGAGCACCTTGTCTCATACATCGAACCTGGACTGATGATATATTTCACATATGATAATATATATGTTTTGAGGCTATTCTCTCAAATCATCCCACCCTCACCCTCTCCCACAGAGTCCAAAAGTCTGTTCTTTACATCTGTGTCTCTTTTACTGTCTCGCATATAGGGTCATCATTACCATCTTTCTAAATTCCATATATATGTGTTAATATACTGTATTTGTGTTTTTCTTTCTGACTTACTTCTCTCTGTATAATAGGCTCCAGTTTCATCCACCTCATTAGAACTGATTCAAATGCATTCTTTCTAATAGCTGAGTAGTATTCCATTGTGCATATGTACTACAGCTTTCTTATCCATTTGTCTGCCAATGGACATCTAGGTTGCTTCCATGTCGTTCTTCAGGTATTTCTTGACCTCCTACTTTTGCATTCGAACCCTCTATGATGCAAAGGACATCTTTTTTGGTATTAGCTCTAGACAGTGTTGTAGGCCTTCATAAAACCAGTCACCTCCAACTACTTCAGCATCAGTTGTTGAGGTATAGACTTTGCTCACTGTGATGTTGAATGGTTTGCCTTGGAAACATGTCGAGATCATTCTTTCATTTTTAAGGTCACATCTAAATACAGCATTTTGGATTCTTTTGTTGATTATAAGGGCCATTTCATTTCTTCTAAGGGATTCTTGCCCCCAGTAGTTGATATAATGTTCATTTGAATTAAAATCACCCATTCCCATCCATTTTAATTTATTGATCACTAATATATCAATGTTTACTCTAGCCATCTCCTGCTTGGCCATGTCCAATTTGCCTTGATTTATGGACCGAACATTTCTGGGTTTTTATGTAATATTGTTCTTTACAGCATCAGACTTTACTTTCACCACTAGACACATCCACAGCTCAGGGTCATTTCCTCTTGGGCCCAGCCGCATCATTCTTACTGAAGTTCCTAGTTATTGCCCTCTGGTCTTCTCCAGTAGTGTGTTGGACACATGCTGACCTGGCAGATTCATTTTCTGGTGTCATATATTTTTGCCTTTTTATACTGCCCATTGGGCTTTCCAGGCAAGAATAATGAAGTGTATTGCCATTCCCTNCAGACTTTACTTTCACCACTAGACACATCCACAGCTCAGAGTCATTTCCTTTTGGGCCAAGCTGCATCATTCTTACTGAAGTTCCTAGTTATTGCCCTCTGGTCCTCTCCAGTAGTGTTTTGGACACATGCTGACCTGGTAGATTCATTTCCTGGTGTCATATATTTTTGCCTTTTTATACTGCCCATTGGGCTTTCCAGGCAAGAATAATGAAGTGTATTGCCATTCCCTTCTTCAGTAGACCACATTTGGTCAGAACTCTTCACTGTGACCTGACCATCTTGGGTGGCCCTGCACAGAATGGCTCATAGCTTCATTGAGTTATGCAAGTCCCTTCATCATGACAAGGCTGTGATCCATGAAGGGGCTGTACAACTTAGAACTACCCTACTATGCCATGACTGTTACCTGTTTTGCTCATGTTTTCCTTTATGTATTTACTGATATACTGGATCTAGAGCTAAGCTACTGTCTTTTTTTTTTTTTTTTTTTTTTACTTCTAAGTAATACTTTATTGTATGGAAATACCACATCTTGCTCACCCATTTATCAGTTAATGGACATTTCAGTTGTTTCCATTTTGACTATTATTAAACATGCCACTAGGAACATTTGGGTACAAGTTTTGGCACACAAAGATGTGTACACTGGAAGAGTGAAACTGCCCAATCATATGGCAAACTCTATTTACAATCTGCCAGAACACTTTCCAAAGGCGCTGCACCATTTTACATTCCCCACAAAAGTGTATGAGGCTTCCAGTTTCTTCACATCATTGCTAACATTGTTCTGATCTGCCTTTTTTAAGTACAGTTGATTTACAGTATTTTATTACTTTCAGGTGTACAGCATAGTGATTCAGCATTTTTGCAGATTATACTCCAGTATAGGTCATTGTAAGAAAATGGCTATAATTCTGTGCTCCATAGCACATCCGTGTTGCTTATCTATTTTATACATAGTAGTTTGTATCTGTTAATTCAATACCCCTAACTTGTCCCTCTCCTCTTTCCTCTTCACATTGGTAAACACCTGTTGTCTTCTATATCTGTGAGTCCGTTTATGTTTTGTATATACATTCACTCGTATTATTTTTTAGATTCCACACAGAAGTGATATAATATGTGTCTTTCTCTGTATAACTTCTTTCATTAAACACCATCTTCTCTAGGTCCATCCTCATGGGTGTGAAGTCCTATCCCATGTGATTTTGACTTGCGTTTCCCTGATGACTAATGATGCCATGCAAACTTCCCTGTGTGTACTGGCCATGTGTATATTAGCTCTGGGTTTTCATAGATGTCTTTTTATCAGACTAAGGTAGTCCTTTCTTTTCCTAGCTTGAGTGAGTGAGTGAAAGTCACTCAACAGAACTTTCAGTGGCAACTACCTTGCATTCTTTGCCTTCTATGCTCTCCTGTAGCTATCGAATATGCCAATTAATTTTTTTGTTTTCCAATTTTGTTTTGCTTTTTTTAAAAATTTTACTTTACAATACTGTATTGGTTTTGCCATACATCAACATGAACCTGCCATGGGTGTACAAATCTTTTCTTCATCCTTAATTCCAGTAATGATGCCTTTTAAATGAAGGCAAGGACAAACTGCAATGCATCTCTTTAATACAATGCCTACCCCATCAGAAGTGCTGTGTTAATAAGAAAGATAAGGAAAGGAGGCAGGAAGNGGAAATAAATCCTGAATATCATTTGAAGGACTGAAGCTGAAGCTCCAATACTTTGGGCGCCTAATGTGAACAGCTGACACATTAGTAAAGACCCTGAGGCTGGGAAAGATTGAAGGCAGAAGGGGATGACAGAGGACAAGATGGTTGGATGGCATTACAGACTCAATGGACATGAGTTTGAACAAACACTGGGATATGATGAAGGACAGGGAAACCTGGTATTTGGAATCCATAAGGCTGCAAAGAATCAGACAAGACTGAGAGACTGAAAAACAGCTGTATGTTAGATATTGTTTTGCACGTGTTAAATATCTTGTGTATGATCATGAGATTCTTTTTATATAGAATGCTCACAATGGAACGTTTGGGGTTAAAGCATCATGATATCTGCAACTGTCAATTTTTTTAGCAAAAAAGAGTGTGTGTGTGTATGTTTGTCTTCAGAGAAAGAGAAAACATGAGACAAAATATTGACAACTGGTGAATCTAAGTGAAGGGGATAGATACTCAGTACATTATTCTTTCAAATTATCTGAAAGTTTAAAATTTTCAAAATAAAAAGATGCGAACAATAGCATGGAGAACTAAATAGCTTTAGAGAAACAAAAGCCATTTATGCATATTAAAAATATCCATCCTCAAAAATTATGCTGTACAATCTTTGTTGTTGTTCAGTCACTAAGTTGTGTCTAACTCTTTACACTAGAGTTCTTCTAAATATTCTTACTGCCTATGTTTTATCTCTTCTACTTCTTAAGTCTTTATTATTTATGTCCTTTATCATGCTCATCTTTGCATAAAATATTCCCTTGATATTTCCAATTTTCTTAAAGCAAACTCTAGTCTTTCCTGTTTTATTGTGTTCTATTTCTTTGCATTGTTCATTTAAGAAAGTCTTCTAATCTCTGATTGCTCTTCTCTGGAACTGTGCATTCAGTTGAATATATCTTTCCCTCTCTCCCTTGCCTTTTGCTTCTCTTCTTTCCACAGCTATTTGTCAATGCCTCCTCAAACAACCACTGCCTCCTGTACAGTGTTATGAACCTCCATCCATAGATTTTGAGGCACTCTACAAGAGCTAATCCTTTGAATCTATTTATCACCTCCATTGTCTACTCAGAAGGGATTTGATTTAGGTCATACCTGAATGGGCTAGTAATTTTGCCTACTTTCTTCAATTTAAGCCTGAATTTTGCAATAAGCAGCTCATAATCTGAGACACAGTCAGCTCCTGGTCTTGCTTTTTTTCTGAGTATAGAGCACTTCTCCATCTTTGGCTGCAAATAATATAATCAATCTGATTTTGGTATTGACCATCTGGTGAGGTTCATGTGTAGAGTCACCTCTTGGGTTTTTGTAGAAAGGTATTTGCTGTAACCAGCGTGTTTTCTTGACAAAACTCTGTTAGCCTTTGCCATTTAATTTTGTATTCTGAGGGCATTTTATTTTTTAATTGGAGGCTAATTACAATATTGTGGTGGTTTTGGCCATACATTCACATTAATAAGCCATGGGTGTACATGTGTTTCCCATCTTGTACCCCCCCTCCCACCTTCCTCCCACTCCATCCCTCAGGGTCATCCTAGTGCACCAGCCCTGAGCACCTTGTCTCATACATCAAGCCTGGACTGATGTTATATTTCACATATGATATTTTGAGGCTATTCTCTCAAATCATCCCACCCTCGCCCTCTCCCACAGAGTCCAAAAGTCTGTTCTTTACATCTGTGTCTCTTTTGCTGTCTCGCATATAGGGTCATCATTACCATCTTTCTAAATTCCATATATATGTGTTAATATACTGTATTTGTGTTTTTCTTTCTGACTTACTTCTCTCTGTATAATAGGCTCCAGTTTCATCCACCTCATTAGAACTGATTCAAATGCATTCTTTCTAATAGCTGAGTAGTATTCCATTGTGTATATGTACTACAGCTTTCTTATCCATTTGTCTGCCAATGGACATCTAGGTTGCTTCCATGTCGTTCTTCAGGTATTTCTTGACCTCCTACTTTTGCATTCGAACCCTCTATGATGCAAAGGACATCTTTTTTGGTATTAGCTCTAGACAGTGTTGTAGGCCTTCATAAAACCAGTCACCTCCAACTACTTCAGCATCAGTTGTTGAGGTATAGACTTTGCTCACTGTGATGTTGAATGGTTTGCCTTGGAAACATGTCGAGATCATTCTTTCATTTTTAAGGTCACATCTAAATACAGCATTTTGGATTCTTTTGTTGATTATAAGGGCCATTTCATTTCTTCTAAGGGATTCTTGCCCCCAGTAGTTGATATAATGTTCATTTGAATTAAAATCACCCATTCCCATCCATTTTAATTTATTGATCACTAATATATCAATGTTTACTCTAGCCATCTCCTGCTTGGCCATGTCCAATTTGCCTTGATTTATGGACCGAACATTTCTGGGTTTTTATGTAATATTGTTCTTTACAGCATCAGACTTTACTTTCACCACTAGACACATCCACAGCTCAGGGTCATTTCCTCTTGGGCCCAGCCGCATCATTCTTACTGAAGTTCCTAGTTATTGCCCTCTGGTCTTCTCCAGTAGTGTGTTGGACACATGCTGACCTGGCAGATTCATTTTCTGGTGTCATATATTTTTGCCTTTTTATACTGCCCATTGGGCTTTCCAGGCAAGAATAATGAAGTGTATTGCCATTCCCTTCTTCAGTAGACCACATTTGGTCAGAACTCTTCACTGTGACCTGACCATCTTGGGTGGCCCTGCACAGAATGGCTCATAGCTTCATTGAGTTATGCAAGTCCCTTCATCATGACAAGGCTGTGATCCATGAAGGGGCTGTACAACTTAGAACTACCCTACTATGCCATGACTGTTACCTGTTTTGCTCATGTTTTCCTTTATGTATTTACTGATATACTGGATCTAGAGCTAAGCTACTGTCTTTTTTTTTTTTTTTTTTTTTTACTTCTAAGTAATACTTTATTGTATGGAAATACCACATCTTGCTCACCCATTTATCAGTTAATGGACATTTCAGTTGTTTCCATTGTGACTATTATTAAACATGCCACTAGGAACATTTGGGTACAAGTTTTGGCACACAAAGATGTGTACACTGGAAGAGTGAAACTGCCCAATCATATGGCAAACTCTATTTACAATCTGCCAGAACACTTTCCAAAGGCGCTGCACCATTTTACATTCCCCACAAAAGTGTATGAGGCTTCCAGTTTCTTCACATCATCGCTAACATTGTTCTGATCTGCCTTTTTTAAGTACAGTTGATTTACAGTATTTTATTACTTTCAGGTGTACAGCATAGTGATTCAGCATTTTTGCAGATTATACTCCAGTATAGGTCATTGTAAGAAAATGGCTATAATTCTGTGCTCCATAGCACATCCGTGTTGCTTATCTATTTTATACATAGTAGTTTGTATCTGTTAATTCAATACCCCTAACTTGTCCCTCTCCTCTTTCCTCTTCACATTGGTAAACACCTGTTGTCTTCTATATCTGTGAGTCTGTTTATGTTTTGTATATACATTCACTCGTATTATTTTTTAGATTCCACACAGAAGTGATATAATATGTGTCTTTCTCTGTATAACTTCTTCCATTAAACACCATCTTCTCTAGGTCCATCCTCGTGGGTGTGAAGTCCTATCCCATGTGATTTTGACTTGCGTTTCCCTGATGACTAATGACGCCATGCAAACTTCCCTGTGTGTACTGGCCATGTGTATATTAGCTCTGGGTTTTCATAGATGTCTTTTTATCAGACTGAGGTAGTCCTTTCTTTTCCTAGCTTGAGTGAGTGAGTGAACGTCACTCAACAGAACTTTCAGTGGCAACTACCTTGCATTCTTTGCCTTCTATGCTCTCCTGTAGCTATCGAATATGCCAANAGTCCTATCCCATGTGATTTTGACTTGCGTTTCCCTGATGACTAATGATGCCATGCAAACTTCCCTGTGTGTACTGGCCATGTGTATATTAGCTCTGGGTTTTCATAGATGTCTTTTTATCAGACTAAGGTAGTCCTTTCTTTTCCTAGCTTGAGTGAGTGAGTGAAAGTCACTCAACAGAACTTTCAGTGGCAACTACCTTGCATTCTTTGCCTTCTATGCTCTCCTGTAGCTATCGAATATGCCAATTAATTTTTTTGTTTTCCAATTCTTTTTTGCTTTTTTTAAAAATTTTACTTTACAATACTGTATTGGTTTTGCCATACATCAACATGAACCTGCCATGGGTGTACAAATCTTTTCTTCATCCTTAATTCCAGTAATGATGCCTTTTAAATGAAGGCAAGGACAAACTGCAATGCATCTCTTTAATACAATGCCTACCCCATCAGAAGTGCTGTGTTAATAAGAAAGATAAGGAAAGGAGGCAGGAAGAAGGAGAAGAGTGAAGATAAAGGGAGATAATGAAAAAACTGAAGAGCAGAGGGATCCTTGAATTCCAGTTATTTTAAGTGAATTCATATATTTTCTATAGAGTTGAAAGTCCAACTTTGGTATATGTATGGCTGAGTCCTTTTGCTGTCCACCTGAAACTATCACCTCATTGTTAATTGGCTAATACTTGAATATAAAGTGAAAAGCTTCTTTACAAATCCAACTTTTTGGTTTCCTTTATGAACATCACACTCTGTCATTGGGTGATCTCTCTCCTCAGTCTCACTGTGGCAGATCTCTTCATATTTTGAAGAGAAAAAATGGTTTGAAAGTCATTATTTCTTGTTATACAGAGATACATCACAAAGGCATAATGCAGAGAAAATGAGTTTGGACTGGATCTCTCTCTTCTCTTTGGTTGCCAACAGTGGGGAAGGAAAACAACAGTATTATAAATGTGATTTTATTATCCTGTTACGATTAGGCAGGTAGCACATTTGGTCCCAACACTTACCCAGATTGTTACAAAATGAGAAAGGGAACCATTCAAGGTTGGGAGCAAAGCCAATCTGCCCTGGCATTATAAAAATACATTACTTTTATGTTATGATTCCATTAGGTCTCAAACGTTGATTTAGCTAGAACATAGAATAAAACCTGGGACTGTGTCTTCATAGGTATGGGATTTAGTCATACTGAAAAATATATACACTTTATACATGTATGCTTCTGTGTATTCTTCTACACTCCTTTATGGTTCCACAGATCTCCTTCTGTTTCTATGGAATTAGAGGAAACACTCAGTAAGGCAGACTGAGCCACTGAGTTGAACAAAAGAGGATATAGAAGAAAATAGTTTTCTTCACAAATCTCAAAGTCGGTATGATGTAATTTTCCTTGTGATATATTTCATTACCATTATTTTCAAATTTATGTTTCTTAATTCCAGCAAACCTAAATAAAAATTGAAAGCTCCAAGAAGATTTGGGAAAATATTCTATGTAGTTATGGTTATGAAAGTTTATTCTAGATATTTTCTAGGAGGAATATTATGGTTCCTAATTAGCTTATGGGGCTTCCCATATTGCTTAGTGGTTAAAAAAAAAAAATCCACCTGCCAATGCAGGAGATGCAGGAGACACAGGTTTAATCCCTGGGTCAAGAAGATCCCCTGGAGTAGGAAATGTTAACCGCTCCAGTATTCTTGCCTGGAAAGTCCCATAGACAGAGGATCCAGGTGAGCTACTGTCCATGGAGTCACAAACAGTAGGACATGATTGAGTGACTGACCACTCAAGGACTTAAGTTTATACAATTGTACAAGAAGAATGGCTGCTATTTGTAGCTACCTTTCCCAGATCAATACAGAGAGATTCTTTACCATTGAGCCAACTGTGAAGTCCTGAGCATGTAAAGGATGTTCAAACAACCTTATGAAATAGTCCTGGGAGCAAAATTTCTGATTCACAAAGAGGGAAAACATGCAGTGGTCAAGATTACAGAAAGTTTTAGCTCCAGGTTCAAAAACATAACTCAAAGACACCTTCAGAACTTTACCACATTTTGTGTGTCTCAGTTTCCTTTATCTATTAATTGAGTTTAATGGACTGTAACTTGCCAGACTCCTCTGTCATGGGATTCTCTAGACAAGAATATTGGAGAAGGTTGCTACGCCCTCCTTTAGGGATCTTCCTGACTCAGGGATCAAACTTGCATCTCCTGTATTGGCAGATAGATTCTTTACCCTGAGTTANGGATATGCCTCAAGTATTTTATTGAGTTTTAGTGACTGTTATCAAAAGTAACAATTATTATAAACATTTTGGTAAAGTATAAGATGCTATAACAAAGTAATGGAGGAAGATTAGAGATACTCATGATAGCAGTCACAAGGAGAAACGAATTATTAAGGGAGAGTAAGGAGAGAAAATAACCTGAAAAGATACATTTAAAATTATCAGTGAAAAAAGTTAGAAATTGTCAAAAGTGACTATTTCATTTATTACCAAATTNGCAAGAATACTGGAGTGGATTGCCACTTCCTTCTGCAGGGGGTCTTCCTGACCAGGGATCAAACACCTGTCTCTTAGGTCTACTACAATGGTAGGCAAGTTCTTTACAACTAGCAACACCTGGGAAGCCCAATATATCATGTGTGTGTGTGTATGTGTGCATATATATGCACACATACACACACACACACACACACACACACACACACACAACCCACTTCACTGTTCTTGCCTGGAAAATCCCAGGGATGGGGGAGCCAGGTGGGCTGCCATATATGGGGTTGCACTGAGTTGGACATGAATGACTTGACTTAGCAGCAGCAGTCTATATATATATATAGTCTACATGACTATATATATATAGTCATTGAGAATATGGATGAACCTATATTTTACTGTAATATTAAAACAACTATAACTTTCATTAAAATAAGAAAAATTTATTAATATAAAATACAATTATTTCTATTACCAAAGTAAATTTTAAAATAAAGAATGCAATGGGAGATCGTGTACACCTGTGGCTGATTCATGTCAATGTATGGCAAAACCAATACAGTATTATAAAGTAGAATAAAGTAAAAAAAAAAAAGAAATAAATACTGGAGTAGGTTACCATTCCCTTCTCCAGGGGATCTTCCTGATCCATGGATAAAACCTACATCTCCTGTTTGGCCGGTGGATTCTTTACCACTGAGCCATTTGGGAAACCCACTGCTATGAATATGGATGTGTATATATATATATATTTTTTTCAAGATCCTGCTTTCAAAAAAAAAAAAGAATACTTACAGATAAAATTAGGTAATATATATGAGGTAAACCACATTGCAATCAAAACTGTATATCAAGAATAATCATTTAATGTTAACACATTCCTCCAAGAGAAAATACTGCTGATATTTTCTAATATTAACACATTATAAGAATACAGTTTACCTTCTTATAAATTCTTTATTAAAGCACAGCCTTGATCCCTAAAACTCTAAGAATTACCTAATGTATCAGAGCATTACAAATGCAATCCACACTACTGCTCAATATAATCCTTATTCTTTCCTTAATATTATAGGGAAAATAATGTAGAAGAAAGGTAAATAAAACATAGAATTGTGATCCCTAGGTGCAACTGAAATGCTTTTATCCACCTGAACACTATGCTTAAACTTACAGTTCTATTTGTATAAAAAAGAAATTTTCCATATAGCCAGGCAGTACTCTGACTAATTTTAGCCTACTAGAAAAAGAAATGCCCATAATCAATAATGAAAGCAAGCAGTTTTTATGTTCCCTTTATTTCATGGTCTAGCAAATGAAGAGGCTGATTAGAATGAAGTACACTTCCTATAGAAAGGTGTTTTAAGTTCCTGGCAGCATATGACTGATAGAGAATATTGTGTTTCTTGACACCCTAGCAATCAAATTATCCTATTTTTCTCCCACATCTCTGCCAGTATATCCTTTGCTGTTCATCATCTTCTAACCAAACTTTAAATATTGAAGTTCTAGTGGACTAGAACCTAAGTTTTTGCTTCTTTTTCCATACTTCTTAGGTGATTTCTGATATGACCTCAGTGGCCACATGTCAATATGTTTTACTGATCTAGGTTACTTCACAGTTAAAACTCATGTGTTGCCAACTTTCTGCTTATTATCTCTGCTAATTCTGACCCTGTTGCCTCCACTGATACACTTCAAAGACACAAAAGCCAGTTTTAGCATCTTCTATTCCCTATTCTATTCATCCTGATATATGTCACTTTGTCATTTAAAACATTTGAAAATACCCACATCTTCTCATCTCTTTTTCAACTCCAGGATAAGTTAGCATTAGCCTCCTAATATCCACTCTTGTCCTCAAACAGTGACTCANGTGGCCACATGTCAATATGTTTTACTGGTCTAGGTTACTTCACAGTTAAAATTCATGTGTTGCCAACTTTCTGCTTATTATCTCTGCTAATTCTGACCCTGTTACCTCCACTGATACACTTCAAAGGCACAAAAACCTGTTTTAGCATCTTCTATTCCCTATTCCATTCATCCTGATATATGTCACTTTGCCACTGAAAACATTTGAAAATACCCACATCTTCTCATCTCTTTTTCAACTCCATGATAAGTTAGCATTAGTCTCCTAATATCCACTCTTGTCCTCAAACAGTGACTCACTACATTGCCAATTGAGTTATTTTGAAAGAACAAACCATGTTACTCCCTAGCTTAAAGTCATAAAGCATATTTCCATCATTCTTAAAGATTAAAATATTGACCCAACCTATAGATTCCTGCACAGTCTAACCCTGCTTACTCCTCAAACTCACCTCAAACAACTATTTCCTTATTGTTTGTGTTCTAACTCCATTGGTGTGTCACTGATCCTGCTCACAGCGCCAGTTGTCTCAATATTCACACTACTGCACTGTTCCCTGACCCTGTGGTATGCAAGGCATGAGCTAAGAGGCTGGAAGAAGACTGAAGGAGCCAGAGGAACTGCAGACACTTTTATTCTCTCCTGGCTGGCATGGCAGCCATAACACAGTGTCTCTCCTCAGTAACGAAAGCAGAGGACACAACATAACCATAAGGTAGCAATAATGGAGCCATAATATAAACTCACTTTGCATTACCAGGATGCATTCCAATGTAGCCCCAATGCCCCAGCAGCCAGTGCTTTCATGGCTAAGCTCATACAGGGACAGCCCTAGTCCATGACCAAGTGAATACCTCATGACGCTCATGCACAGTGCTATAAGAGGCTCGTGTGCAGTGCTATAAGTGATTTCAGCTTTTATACAATCATAACTTACAAAATGTGGGGCAAGAGCAAGAGGCCATAGGATGAGAGAGCCTGACCATGCTATCTTGGCTAATTTACTCTTTCCCTACAACCGGCTTTCTTTTCNAAAGCAGAGGACACAACATAACCATAAGGTAGCAATAATGGAGCCATAATATAAACTCACTTTGCATTACCAGGATGCATTTCAGTGTAGCCCCAATGCAGCAGCAGCCAGTGCTTTCATGGCTAAGCTCATACAGGTACAGCCCTAGTCCATGACCAAGTGAATACCTCATGACACTCATGCGCAGTGCTATATGAGGCTCGTGTGCAGTGCTGTAAGTGATTTCAGCTTTTATACAACCATAACTTACAAAATGTGGGGCAAGAGCAAGAGGCCATAGGGTGAGAGAGCCTGACCATGCTATCTTGGCTAATTTACTCTTTCCCTACAACTGGCTTTCTTTTCTTTCTTTTTTTTTTTTTTTTTTTTTTTTTGAGTATTCTTTTCTATTTGAGGACTTTTGCCTACTCTGTCCACTCATCCTGGATTGACATTTTACACTTTCACGTCTTCATTTACTGAGTTAATTATGAATCATATTTTATGGTTCATCAAATTCTTTAAGGAAGTTTTTAGAGGCAAGAGCAAGTTCCCTTACATTTTAGTCTATTTAGGATGCTGTTAAAAAAACAAAACAAAACAAAACACCCACAGACTGGGTAGCTTATAAACAATGGAAACACTTCTCATAGTTCTGGGGCCTGGACATCAGAGATGAGGGTGTAATCATAGCTGGTTCCTGGTGAAGGCTTGCAGTAAGATTACTCAAAGGANAAAACACCCACAGACTGGGTAGCTTATAAACAATGGAAACATTTCTCATAGTTCTGGGGCCTGGACATCAGAGATGAGGGTGTCATCATAGCTGGTTCCTGGTGAAGGCTTACAGTAAGATTACTCAAAGGACTCTTATAATGGCACTAATTATATGAAGGTTCCTCCTTTGTGACTTAATTGTCTATCTACCAAACACCCGCTGCATTGAGCATCAGTATTTCAACATATGAATTATGTTGCTGTTCAGTCACCTAGTCATGTCCAATTCTTTGCAACCCCACTGACTGCAGCACGCCAGGCCTCCCTGTCCTTCACCATTTCCGAGTTTTCTTAAGTTCATGTTCATTGCATCAATGATGCCATTCAGCCATCATATTCTCTGACCCTCTCTTCTCCTTCTGCCAGCATCAGGGATTTTTCCAGTGAGTCATCTGTTAGCATCAGATGACCAAAACACTGGAGCTTCAGCTTCAGCATCAGTCCTTCCAGCAAATATTCAGGGTTTAAGATCACTTAAGGTGAATTCTGAAGGAAATACAAATATTCAGATCATATAATCTTATTTTATGCCCTTATTCTCCATCTAATTGTGGATTTGTACAATTATTAAAACTGTACTTAAAAAATTTTGATGCTAATACTCTTCTATGCTGGAACGTAAGTTACGAAAGAGTGCATTTGACTTGGTCATCGTTTCAACTCACATCTTTGCTGATCANATAATCTTATTTTATGCCCTTATTCTCCATCTAATTGATGGATTTGTACAATTATTAAAATTGTACTTAAGAACTTTTGATGCTAATACTCTTCTATGCTGGAACGTAAGTTATGAAAGAGTGCATTTGACTTGGTCATCGTTTCAACTCACATCTTTGCTGATCACTGTACTTTCACAGCACAGCAAATAAGATCAATATATATTTGTTGCATCAATGATCAAAGAAATACAGAAAAATCTTCTTTTAAAACATTTGTAGAAAGCAGTAATCCACTTGCTGTCTAGTATGCTCTAAATAAATTGTCATCAACAGGAAGAGCAACCAGGGTGACATTTAAAAATCATTCTTTAATCTAATCTCCTAAGAATTCTTTTACAAATAAATCCAGATCTGGTTGCCCATTTTTACATTATCTTATATTCATGTAAATCTCAGCAATTACCCTATTTTCCAGATTACATCAAAGAACTAACATTAGAAGATCTCGCTCCGGGTATTTAGAAAATTGTGACAAACATCCAAGTATCTAATTCATATGATAAAAAAGCAATGCTGATTAAATTTGTCTCAAAATTGTCCAGGGCAGCAGCACAGGGTTATAGTTATGTCGGAGCATCCAATGCAATAGTAACCAAAATCATCAAATATCACCCCAAATCTTTATTAACTTGGTTATATTTTTCAGAAAGCCTCCAGGAGCAGGCAGATGGCATTCTCCTATTTGCACTATTCCACTGCAGAGAGGTAAAGTTTAAACTATCAGCTACCTGCCATTTCTGGAATTGCTGCAGATAAAAATTCTTTGATGATTTCAGTTTTCTGCTGCTTGCTTGCAGGCTTACAGAGAATAATTGCTACCATAAGAAACACTACTGAAATTGACAATAAACTGAATTTGGCTGGAAGTACATTGTAATTCTCTTCTATATTGGTGAGCTGCTCTGCTGGGACAAGTGTTTGTTTAAAACCAAAACACCAAACAAAACCTTGGCTCTAATGAAAATACAAGGATAATCATCTTTGAGATATTTATGGCCTCAACGATTGAAATTCTTTATTAGGAAGATAACATTAACTGTTTCTTCAAGTGGCTTATTTGAAGAGTATAAACTGCTCCCAGTACACTTGGACATATTTGAAATAGTATTGAAAAGACAAAGACAAACAAGTGTGAGTAAGCTGTTATGTGGAGAAGAAAGGGGGNAAATTCTTTATTAGGAAGATAACATTAACTGTTTCTTCAAGTGGCTTATTTGAAGAGTATAAACTGCTCCCAGTACACTTGGACATATTTGAAATAGTATTGAAAAGACAAAGACAAACAAGTGTGAGTAAGCCGTTATGTGGAGAAGAAAGGGGCACATGGATGAAGCAGAAAGAACATTTTAAAAATTATTAAGAAAAGTAGATATGAGAAATAAGATAAAATTTGTTGAAAAAGTTAGAAAAAGAGGAGGGATATAAATAATGGAATAAAGAATAAATCAAGGAATGCATACATGATAAAAAATCACCAAGTCCAATTGTCATTATTTATTATATTTTCTTCCTACATATTTAACACATTTTCTACTGGGAAACTTTAAAATGATATCTGTTTATAGTCTATATCTATACTTATGTGAAATAAATGTAATATCCCTACCAAGATAACATGTTCCCCATTAGAAGCCATGGCCGTGGATACTGAATTGTAGTAATGAGCAATTTAAGGCAAGGAGACAGAGAATAGTTTAGAGAATTCCAGAATATTGCTTTGATCCCAAAAGGGTTAGTTAAAATTATAGAATCTTGCTAGATAGGGCCGAATCCTAGTTCATATCAAAGTTTCATATAAAGGTTTTGTTTCTTCCTTGCCATTTATTTCTCTACAAGTTTGCCACTGTTCCAATACACATATCATAACAAAACATATTACACAGCAGAAAACCAAAACCTTAAGGGAAAGGACGCAAAAATAAGCTGGAAGACAGCAAATTTTATTTTCTCTGGACTTACCAGGGTCTTTTTTTTACCTGCTTATTGATGTTAGATATTTGTGATATACAAAACCTACCCATAAACAATAATATTTTTTAATGGATATTTGTTATTATGGTAAGTTATTACCTAGGGTATTGCTACTGGCCTTTTCAAAGGACTCAGTAAATAAGANAAAACCTTAAGGGAAAGGACGCAAAAATAAGCTGGAAGACAGCAAATTTTATTTTCTCTGGACTTACCAGGGTCTTTTTTTACCTGCTTATTGATGTTAGATATTTGTGATATACAAAACCTACCCATAAACAATAACATTTTTTAATGGATCTTTGTTATTATGGTAAGTTATTACCTAGGGTATTGCTACTGGCCTTTTCAAAGGACTCAATAAATAAGATTTACAGCTGACCCTTGAACAATGCAGGTGGCAGGCTAGCTAACACTCCACAAATTTGAAAATCTACATATAACTTACAGTCCATCCTCCAATGACAGTTACTCCTTATCCTCGATTCTAAACTCATAGATTCAAATCAACCACAGGTCATGTAGTACCACAGTATTTACAGTTGAAAAAAGAATCTGCATAAAAGTGGAGCCAGTTCAAAACCCTGTGTTTTGAGAGTCACTTGTATATCAAGATTTGTTCTACTTTTGTTAACTAAGGGGCAGCTGAAAGTAAAATGTTCTGAGTCTGAAGAAGAAAGGCAGATTGTCACAAGGAGTCTCTTATTTAAAAAGTAGACTATAAAAGGATACGAAGGTGTCTATCCAATAGAACAAGGAAGAATGATGCATCAGTCTTTATTAATTTAACTGGGGAGTCAAAAGAGCTCCCCAGGTTATAGCGAAATCCCACAAACACTGTTCAGTCACCTCTTAACGACGCTGCTCTATTAATGCAATGAATGCAATATTCAATGCAATTGAATATTCAATTGAATAAAGCAAATTTAAATGCAATAAATATTTACTGAATATGCTATGCACAAGGTAGTTCAGTACACCATCATTTCCCAATATATTACATATTTAAGATTCCCAACAATCCAATGGAGGGTTAATAATCTTTTTTACAGAAAAGGAAAATTTAAGTCTGAAATTAAATTCATTCAAGAATAATAGCTATGTAGTGATATAGGAAGTGATTCCTGAAATGGTTAGACAATACACACAGTGAATATTCTCTTTAAAAATCAATAATAAAACTAGAAAAGTGTTGTCAAAACAGCAACTTTTGTACTCTGGACTCTGACAAAGGGTAAATAGTAACTTGAGCAGATTTCATTCAAAAAACTTTTGAATCTTAATGAAAAGAGGAAGAATCTGTTGTTTTAGCCTGGAAATGATCCCATACCCATTTCAGGTTAATGACATTGAAAGAAAATAATGGCTAAAAGTCATCGCTGCTGTTCAGTCACTAAGTCATGTCTAATTCTTTAGCAACTTCATTGACTGCAGCATATCGGCTTTCCTGTCCTTCACTATCACTGGAGTTTGCTCAAATTTATGTCCATTGAATTACTGATGCTATTTAACCATATTCTCTCTGCCATCTTCTTCTTTTGCCTTCAGTCTTCCCCTGCATAAGTCTTTTTCAATGAGTCAGCTCTTTGTATCAGGGGACCAAAGTTTTGGAACTTCAGCTTAAGCATCAGTTCTTCCAACAAATATCCAGGGTTGATTTGATTTAGGATTGACTGGTTTGATTTCCCTAGGATTGACTGGTTTGATTTCCCTGCTGTCCAAGGACTATCAAGAGTCTTCTCCAGCACAGCAATTCAAGGGAATCGGTTTTTCAATGCTCAGTCTTCTTTGGGCATCCCTGGTGCCTCAGCTGGTAAAGACTCTCCTGCCATGAGGGAGACCTGGGTTGGATTTCTGGGTTAAGAAGAATCCCTGGAGAAAAGAACAGCTACCCAATCCAGTATTCTGGCCTGGAGAATTTGGGGGGCTGTATAGTCCATGAGGTCACAAAGAGTCAGACACGACTGAATGACTTTCACTTCATTTCAACCTTCTTTATGGTCNCCATAATTTTTAAAAGAGCAAATCTGTCCTCGCCACACTCTTCAATGTCTTTGAGTAAAGATCACACGCTCAGGTTAAGTATCTCTGGCTCTCACTGGCTCCACACCATATGCTAAGATGGATGCCCTGTCACCAGGAAGTGGCTTCAATCACTGTGCTGAACAAATCAGACACATACTGAAGGCCCCCACTGCTGACGTATCTAAGTGGATTCATGAGATCCTGGGGACATGCATTTGAGTGGATTCTGGGAGTTGGTGATGGACAGGGAGGCCTGGCGTCCTGCAGTTCATGGGGTCGCAAAGGGTCGGACACAATTGAGCAACTGAACTGAACTGAGTGACCCAGGCTACCCTTGAGCGGCAGAGGACAGGAAGGGACAAAGACAAATTGGACATCAGGGTCTGAATGGTAGACTCATGGTGTCTCAAATGGCTGGGGGAGCCCTAAGAGGCGCAGAGCCCATGGCAGGGGCCCGTGTGTCCTCAGCCCCCTCCCGGGAAGGCTGGCTTCGTTTCTGTAGCACATGTGGTTTACAGAAGGAGAAACAGCAGCACCCAAACCACACCACTCCATATGCATGTGAAGCCCTTGTTTAGGGAGGCTCAAAAGGGAAGTTCTCAGTCTATAATATTTCTTCCCTGCAAATTCCTTCCGGGCCTCCTGCGGCCTCAGCACTATATAGAGATGTCAAGTGTTTATCCAAGCGGCCTCCTGCTTTCTGTGGCTCAGCCTATCTTTCTGAATGTGGCTTCTCCCTTCCCTGCCCCCTCTGAATGCTCTGGCCTCCCCTGGACGCCCAGAGCTGATTTTCTAGCTTTTGTCTCTCACTCGTTCTTCTGGTTTTCAAATCGATCCTTACTTCACCTGCTTGCCCAAAGAAAACATCTGTTGCTCCTACTTAAGTCACATCTGACTCTCTGTGACTCTATGGGCTGTAGCCCGCCAGGCTCCTCTGTCCATGGGATTCTGCAGGCAAGGATATACTGAAGTGGGTTGCCATGTCCTCCTCCAGGGGATCTTTCTGACCCAGGGATCGAACCCGAGTCTCTTGCATTAGCAGGTGGATTCTTTACCACTGAGCCACCAGGGAAGCTCCTACATATAGGCATAAAGGTTGTATGACACAATCAGGACTGAGGAAGAAAGGGAGAAAGAAAATACGCTGTGCAAGTTAACACAGCCGCTGTAGCTGAGCTTCAGAGAGAGAGATGCATTGTTACACCAGTTCTTGGTGCCTAGACGAAGATGCCTAGAAGTTTCTAAGGGAAAGAGTGCTTTTGAGGATAGTCAATTCTGAAGTGTCTTACTTTATGAAAGGGGCACAGAGGGAATTCTCTGGGAGTCTAGTGTTAGGACTCCGCACTCTCACTGCCAAGGGCCCAGGTTCAATCCCTGGTCAGGGAACTAAAATCACACAAGCCACAAGGTCAAGGAAAAGGGACATCGACTTAGTGAGAAATGGTCAGCACTCTCCTGGGATATGAAAATTTTCATTTGGCTTTGTTGTGTTGCCATGCTTACTACTTCTCTATTGGTAAGGAGAACAGAGGCCATTTTCTCTTGGCTTCTCTTCTGTTTGCAGGAACCATGTTGGAGATCAAGAGTTCTTCCAGGGGACTTCTCTGATGGTCGGGTGGCTAAGGCTCTGGGCTCCCAGTGCAGGGGCTGGAGTTCAATCCCTGGTCAGGGAACTAGATCCCACATGCCACAATTAGGACTCAGCATGGCCAAACTAATTAATTTAAAAAAGAATCCTTCCACACATTTGAGTCAGTGCTAATGAAGTGGATGGACCTAGCATTTATTACAGAGTGAAGTAAGTCAGAAAGAGGAAAATAAATAATGTATATTAACACACACACATATATATAGAATCTAGAATTCTACCATCTAAAATCTAGATGGTACTGCTGAAACTTTACAGGGCAACAATGGAGAGGCACCCCACTCCAGTACCCTTGCCTGGAAAATTCCATGGATGGAGGAGCCTGGCAGGCAACAGTTCATGGGGCTGCAGAGTCAGACACGACTTCACTGGAAATGGAGAGGCAGACACAGAGAACAGACTTATGGACACAGGGGAAGGGGGAGGAGAGGGCGGGATGAATGGAAAGGGAAGAATAGCTTGGAAACATATACATTACCATATGCAAAATAGATATCCAGCGGGAATTTGCTGTAGGATACAGGGAACTCAAACCGGGGTTTTGTGACAACCTATAGAGGGGTGGGTGGAGAAGGCAATGGCACCCCACTCCAGTACTCCTGCCTGGAAAATCCATGGACAGAGGAGCCTGGTGGGCTGCAGTCCTTGGGATCACTAAGAGTCTGGCACGACTGAGCAACTTCACTTTCACTTTTCACTTTTATGCACTGGAGAAGAAAATGGCAACCCACTCCAGTGTTCTTGCCTGGAGACCCCGGTGGGCTGCCGTCTATGGGGTCACACAGAGTCAGACACGAGTGAAGCGACTTAGCAGCAGCAGCAGCAGAGGGGTGGGATGGGGTGGGAGGTGCAGGGAGGTTCAAGAGGAGCCTGTGGCTGATTCGTGTGGATGGATGGCAGAAACCAGCACAATATGGCGAAGCGATCCTCCTTCGATTAAAGGCAAATAAATTTCTAAAAATAAAGTACTTCACAAAAGCCCCCCCAGAAAAGGAGTCCTTCCAGTTACAAAGTTTTGCATGCCATGTTTCCTATTATGGGGGAAAACTCAGGTCCCATGGCAGAGCCAATGAGGAGCTATGGTGTCAGCTGCACCATGAAGCCCCTCCTCCCCTAAGGTAACTCCACTCTCTAAGTCATTGTATTTGACCTTCAGATGCCTTTGGCTACCTGCCTCCCTACCCACTGTGTCCTCCCATTATGGTAAAGACTCTAGCTGCAATGCAGGAGACCCAGGTTTGATCCCTGGGTCAGAAAGATCCCCTGGAGAAGCAAATAGCAACCTGCTCCAGTATTCTTGCCTGACACCATAGCTCCGCAGCTGCACCATGAAGTCCCTCCTCCCCTAAAGGTAACTACTCTCTAATCACTGTTTTTGACCTTCAGATGCCTTTGGCTACCTAACTCCCTACCCACTGCGCCCTCCCATTATGGTGTCTAACAAATGGAGAGAGGACAGAAGAGGTCTGTAACTTTTCCAGCGTGATTCTTGGTGGGTCCACGGAAGTAGCTGGTCACAAGGCTGCATCCTATTGCTTCCTCCCTGATGTGAAGAGCATGGGGGTCAGCTTCACATCCACCCTGTGTGAGACACAAAAGCAAGCACCCTAACTCATCCCCTCCACCTAGAAAACCCCATCCTAGAAAACAGGCTGGGATGCTTGCAAGAGAGAGAGGCGTGCAGCAGGCAAGCAAGAAGCATGCTTGAGCAATGGCCTTTAATACGGTAAGCCCACCAACGACCAATTTGATAGTACTCTATTAAAAAAAACACGTGCACAATTCCATTGATTCAAGGGAGACTGTGAGGTGTGCTTCTCCCTAATAGCACTGGTAAGGTATTTGCTAATCATTTCCCAGCGTGGCAGACAGCATTGGTTGGCTGTCACATTCTAATGGTCATTTCCAGCCCCTTACTGCCTTACCCTGGTGAAGGAAATCACAACCCACTCCATTATTTCTTGCTGGAGAATGCTATGGATCAAGGAGACTCAAGGGCTGCAGTCTGTGGGGTCTCAAAGAGTCAGACACGACTGAGTGACTAGGCAACTGCCTTATCCACATTTTCTGTGTTTCTCTAAAAGTGAAACCTTGATCTGCTGGCTTGCCTTGAACTAGGGATGGCCTTGGGACAGTCCAGCTGTGGCCAGTGGGTGGGAAATTGTCCCTGGGGAAGGTATTTAGGGTAGACATAAAAATGGTCCCCAAAGTTGTTCATGTCCTAAACACTGGGACTTGTGAAAGTTTCCTCCTCTGGCAAAAAAGAAAAAAGAAAAAAGACTTTTCAGATGAGATTAAGGCAAGGACTTTGAAATGGGAAGATTATTCTGGATTATCCAATGGGCCCTTTGCTACCGCAAGGGTCCTTACAAGTGAGAGAGGTAGGCAGTAGAATCAGAGAAGGAGATGTGATGACCTCAGAGGCAGAGTGACATGATGAGGGACACCCAAGGCCCTGCTGGAGGGATCTGCAAACCAGGGAATCGCCTCTAGAAACTGGAAGAATCCAGGAAACAGATTCTCCCCCAGAGTCTCCAGAAAAAAAGAACACAGCCCTGCCCAGTCTTTGACCTTGGCCCACTGGGAATCCTTTCGGAATTCTGATCTCTAAACTGGTGCTGTTTTAACCATTGCTATTTTGGTGTTAAGTTTATGGCAGTTTGTTACAGCAGCAATTCGGAACTATACAGTGTCTATTCCCAAACAGAAGAGACACTCTCTCTTCACTCTCTCCTTCCCCCTTCTTGCTGCATGGGATGTGGATACAGGGTCTGGTGGGATGGCAGCCTTCCTGTAGTCTTGCAGTAATATCCATGAGGATGAAGGACTCATGCTCAAGCCAGCAGAGTCTGGGTCTCCAATGCTTCACCAAGCCACCAGCCCTGGGCTGGCCATCCCTGAACTTCAGGTCACATAAGACAAACAAAATATGACACGTTTAAGTCACAATGGTAGGACTTTGTGTGCTAGAGCTGACTCAACCAGCTCCTGAGAGGGAATTATTAAAAATTTTACAATATTTGCAATTTTTAAATATTGTACAAGTTTTGGGGACTTCCCTGATAGCTCAGTTGGTAAGGAATCTGCCTGCAATGTGGGAGACCTGGGTTTGATCCCTGGGTTCAGAAGATCCCCTGGAGAAAGGAAAGGGTACCCACTCTAGCATTCTGGCCTGGAGAATCCCATGGACTCTATAGTCCGTGGGGTCGCGGAGTCAGACACAGCTGAGTGACTTTCACTCACTTAAAGTTATACTACTCTCTATGCTCCTGAGACTATATCCCTCTGTTTATCTCCCCACTCCATATTATGTACATAGTATATACTGTACTGGATACTATACATCTTTACAACTCCATATCAAGTTCCATCACACTGGTAGCTTAAAACCAGCCATGGTGGGTGTATTTCCACTATGAGAAACAGCAAACACTACAAATTGGGGTTTCGCTTTTCCCCAGAGTCAATCATCAGTCATTTACTGATCTGCCATTGGTTTTGTGTCTCTGCAGCCAAATACATTTCCAATCGATGTGTCCCTAAGGGTTGTTAATGCTACTTGTCCTAAAAGAAGAGCTACCACTTGTCAGCTCAAATTATATTTGTAGGAACCTGGCTTCTCCTTGTTTCTCTTAAATAAAGATTTAGGTACCAGGCACTGTGCTAGGCAGGCTCTTTCTCACTCTACCTTATACAATCTTTCTCGTATCCCTGAAAGGTAGATCTCATAAGCCCATTTCACACACGAGGAGACCAAAGCTCAAGGGAAGAAGGGATTTGACAATGATCCTTGGCCAGTGAGGGGCCAAGAGAGGATTTGAACACCCTTTCAACTGACCCAGAATCTGTGTTCATCCTCCTGCAGCACAGTGTGCTTCAAACATATCAGACGCTGAATAAATATTTGTTGCGTTATTGAAACAAGTGTTAATTCTTCCTTCCAGATAGCTGGGGACCCAAGATGCTGGACTCACGTGCAGGGAGGCTTTCACACCATATGTGCAAAAGACATTGGCACCAGGAAACTTTTCCTGAACATCAAAAAGAGCCCTGAAACACTTATGGTTAGAAGATTGAGTTTCATGAAAGTATTAAATTTATGTTTTTTTGAACAGCATCGCTGGGGGAGGCACCAGTGGTTACAGCTCCCTCATCTTGAAATAGACACAGAGTAATTTCCTCCTTTGCTGGTTGTCAGCCTGGCTCCCAATCATTGCCCCCAGAGCTGGCAGAATTTCAATGACTCTAAAATTAATCTGTGGGGCAGAGAGACTGTCCCATGCCTTGAAATTCTGGGAGCTTTGCTGTGGTCTTAAAGTCAGGGCCTGGGTTGGAAAGTCAGGAGGTCAGAGGTGAAATTTCAGTTCTTAGCCCAGCTGGGCACTTTAGATAATCCTGTGGACATATTTTCCCCTGCCCCACAAGTTCTTCTGAGCCAGGGTGATTGAGTAAGTAACATAGAATAGCTAAGCACATACATGGGATTTTTAACTTAATTTTTTCAACATTTCAATTCCAATGGTACGTATGTGGACAGATAAAACAATGGGATATGTAATGGGAAAGACATGGACAGACTGGTATAATTGCACAGAATCCAGGGTGTCAAAGTACAATGAGGTAGGGAGAGAGAGAGATCAGGAAAGGTTTTTTGAGATACTGATGCCTGCTGCTGCTGCTAAGTTGCTTCAGTCATGTCCGACTCTGCGCGACCCCATAGACGGCAGCCTACCAGGCTCCCCCGTCCCTGGGATTCTCCAGGCAAGAACACTGGAGTGGGTTGCCATTTCCTTCTCCAATGCATGAAAGTGAAAAGTGAAAGTGAAGTTGTTCAGCCGTATCCAACTCTTAGCAACCCCATGGACTGTGGTTAGGTTTAAAGAAAAAATGGAATTGGGTAAGTGAGAAATCGGCGTAGGGGCCTGCAAGCAAGGGGAGTCGTGCACCTGAAAAACAGTTAAGGTGGCTGAACTACAGGCAGCTCAGTGCTCGAACGCAAGGCACAGAATGGCAGAGAAACAGCCAGAGGAGTGAGCAAGGACACACAGGGTAGCACTCGAATATCACAGTAGACTAGCTGCAGTTTACCCCAGACACCAGGAGAAGCCCTCAGAAGTTCTAACCAGGGGGTGATATAGCCCTGTTTGTGTTCAGGAACAATCTTGAAGGCCCCAGGATTCATGAGAAGCTTCTTGCAAAAGAATCGGTAGGTGATGAGCACCAAGGATGGAGCTGTGCTGAGAAAGCAGAGGGTCAGCATAAAGATTCAGAAACATTCATCGAGAAAGATCACAGGACACAGAGACTGAGGTTAGAGCTGGTCCAGGATAACCCCTGAGTTTCTACCCAGAGCAGCTAGCTGGATGATAACACCATGAACTAAACACGGGCACCAGAGAAGGTGCGGGTGAGACAGTGAGTTAGAGCACGGGTTCAGTCTGAGTCGTGCACGTGTTATCCCAGTTGAGATGTCCAAAAGCCAATGTCTTCAAAACACAGTGGGCTTTATTCATCTCTGAATCCAATCTAGGGCAAATCCTGGCATGCATAAAACTCTTGACATGTATTCGTAAACTGAAAGGATGGAAAATTGAATGAAGCTTAGGAGAGGAGTTTAACACAGAAACAGAGATTTGATTCCCAAGCGGTGCTAGTGATAAAGAATTCCCCTGCCAATGCAGGAGACGCAAGAGCCACAGGTTCAATCCTTGGATGCGGAAGATTCCCTGGAGAAGGAAATGGCAACCTACATCAGTTTTCTTACCTAAAAAATTCCATGGGCAGAGGAGTCTGGTGGATTGCAGTCCATTGGATCACAAAGAGTAGGACATGGCTGAGAAGGCACACACACACACCCAGAGAGGTTTGATGGGGTTAGCAACTTACTGAGAGTGGTTTAAACTGAGAAATAATGAAATTCTAGAGAATGAAAGAGTCACTACAGCAATAAGAGGAAAAGGCCAAGAATGAGATCTTTGGGAGCACCAAGAAGCAAGACAGACCAGTGCAAGCAGATGGAGACTGGGGGATGCAGAGAGTTTGGAAGTGGAAAGAGACAGACATCCCAGATGCCAAGGAAGTCAGGAGGACATCCAAGGTCATAAAGATACACCCGAGAAAGGTCCATGGGATTCACGTGAGGGCCTCTGCAAGAGCAACTACTGAAGACTGAGAACAAGACAGGATAACGGGGGATGAAGAGGGTATTTAAAGGTCAATGAATCAGCCTCTAAAAACTTCCAGAAGTTGCCCAGGACCCTGGTGAAAGATAGGACAGACTACTCAAGTGTAAACAGGGCTTGAGACAAAAATCTAGTTCACTGTAGAAAAACACAAAGGTATAAATACGTCTTGCATTCCTGAGTTTGTGCAGTGAACATTACCTGCTAATTTGGGTGAGAAGGTAGTAGTTGAGTCAGCTGGCAAGTGTGGAAGGAGATGGCAAGACAGACCTTCTGTTCCATTTCTGGTCTGATAATCACATTTTTAAATCAGTCAATGGAGGCCCAGAGAGATGAAACAAATCATTCACAGAAAACCAGAGCTCAGGTCTTGTAAGTCTCAGACCCACGCTGCCTCCTGAAAGTTTTGTTACGGTTTCACCATAAACAACAGAATAGGAAGGCCATGTTCTGGGTTAGAACTGTTGACTAAAAAGTATAGTCACACCCTGAGAGTACAAAGCTATTTTATTTGGTGGGAATGTTTAGCCCAGGAGGCAGCATCCCAGGAGCTCTGAGAAAACTGCTCCAAGGGGGTAGGAGGGGGAGTCAGGCTATATACACGTTTGCAACAAAGGGAGCAGGCAGCCTGAACATCAGAGATCAGGGATCAAGTTAAGGAACCTAGCCTTCTGTCTGTGGGAAGATGCAAGCCTCTGGGCTCACTGAATCCATTCCTTGCATAGGCTCCTCAGCTATCTGGGGCCAATCCTGTTTCCTTGATCCCCTTGCTTCTTGCATTTCCCCAGCTCCTCAGCAATCACCGTAGGGGGTGGAAGCATCCCTGGATCACAGTTTGGGGAGCCCTCGTTTACATTTGGAGGCCAGAAATCACTGATGGCTGCGACATTTCTTGTTTATTTGTATGGCAGAAAATATTTTCATTTCACAGACTGAACCAAAGTATTGAAGCTGAGCCATTTTCCCAACATGCAGTTGCTTGAGGGAAGAGTTATCCTGGAAAAGGCAAAACCAAGTCTCCACATTTCATCTGAGCCCTTAGTTGCGTCTGATGACACATAACCAGTGTCTCATAACTGGCTGGCCTGAGAGATCTCCATCTATAGAGTACTCTTATATCAGCTCTGGCTCAAGCCACAGCATCCCAGGCTGAGACAGTCAACCCATACTTCAGCCCTGTGGCCACTCCAAAATCTTCAACAAGGCTCGTTGTTTTTGGTTATTATTTTCTTGTTTTTGATGATCTGAATGACCAAATATATATTTCCTTTTCAAAAAATTCTGTTGGAGGATAGCTGATTTACAATGGTGTATTAGTTTCAGGTTTAACAGGGTTCGTTTTTAAGGTGGGATAGCCTGTGAGAATCTCTGCCAATAAGCCTACCTGGAACCTTTGATCCAAGTGACATGGGGTCATTGTCTAATCCAACTTATTGTTTTGCTTTAAAACGCCTTTGGTTTCAGGTAACTGAAACGGACCTTGAACTAGGCAAGCAGGCAAGTTTCTTATAAGGATACTAGGTCTCACACAAGCACAGTATTTGGATTCTAGGGCATACTGAAACCAGGGGTTTGAATGCCATTAAAAATTCTGNATGATGATGTGATCACTCACCTAGAGCCACACATCCTTGAATGTGATGTCAAGTGGGCATTAGGAAGCAACACTATGAGCAAAGCTAGTAGAGGTGATGGAATTCCAGTTAAGCTATTTCAAACCCTAAAAGATGATGCTGTGAAAGTGTTTCACTCAATATGCCAGCAAATTTGGAAAACTCAGCAGTGGCCACAGGACTGCAAAAGGGCAGCTTTCATTCCAGTCCCAAAGAAAGACATTGCCAAAGAGTGCTCAAACTACCACACAACTGCACTCATCTCACATGCTAGCAAAGTAATGCTCAAAATTCTCCAAGCCCGGTTTCAATATTATGAAAACTGAAGTTCCAGATGTTCAAGTTGGATATAGAAAAGGCAGAGGAACCAAAGATCAAAATGCCAACATCTGTTGGATCATTGGGAAAGCAAGGGAATAATAACAACAACAACAACAACAGATATCTATTTCTGCTTTATTGACTATGCCAAAGCATTTGACTGTGTTGATCACAACAAACTGTGGAAAATTCTGACGACCACCTGACCTACCTCCTGAGAAATCTGTATGCAGATCAAGAAGCAACAGTTAGAACTAAACATGGAACAGACTGGTTCCCAATTGGGAAAGGTGTATGTCAAGGCTGTATATTATCTCTCTGCTTATTTAACTTATATAGAGTACATCATGTGAAATGCCAGTCTGGATGAAACACAAGCTGGAATCAAGATTGCCAGGAGAATTATCAATAATCTCTGATATCCAGTGACAACACCGTTATGGAAGAAAATGAAGAGAGATTAAACAGCCTCTTGATGAAAGTGAAAGAGGAGAATGAAAAAGTTGGCTTAAAGCTCAACATTCAGAAAACAAAGATCATGGCATTTGGTCCCATCACTTCATAGAGGATAGATGGAGAAACAGTGGAAACAGTGGCTGACTTTATTTTCTTGGGCACCAAAATCACTGCAGATAGTGACTGCAGCCATGAAATTAAAATAATCTTACTCCTTGGAAGAAAAGCTATTACCAACCTAGACAACATATTAAAAAACAGAAACATTACTTTACCAAAAAGTCCATCTAGTCAAAGCTATGGTTTTCCCAGTGGTCATGTATGGATGTGAGATTTTGAGCATAAAGAAAGCTGAGTGCTGAAGAATTGATGCTTTTGAACTGTGGTGTTCAGAGTCGCTTTTGAGAGTTCTTTGGACTCCAAGGAGATCCAACCAGTCATTCCTCAAGGAATGAGGATATTCCTTGGAATATTCATTGGAAGGACTGATGCTGAAGCTGCAAGTCCAGTACTTTGGCCACCTGATGGGAAGAACTGACTCCTTAGAAAAAACCCTGATGCTGGGAAAGATTGAATGCAGGAGGGGAAGGGATTGACAGAGGATGAGTTGGTTGCATGGCATCACGTACTCAATGGACATGAGTTTGAGCAAGATCTGGGAGTTGGTGATGGACAGGGTAGCCTGTTGTGCTGCAGTCCATAGTGTCACAAAGAGTTGGACACAACTGAGGGACTGAACTTAACAGTCACATGGGAAAAATTATTAAAAATTAAAAAAAATATATCAAGCAACATTTGATCATATTGTATCCAAATATGGGAGCCAGCTACTTGTTGCTCAAAAGCTGATAAAGAGGAAAGGAAATTTTGCAGTGGGGCTGGGAGGTGGGGAAGAGTAGATTCCTATCCAAGTGCTGAGTACTCCCCAGTCACAATAGGTGGGCAAGAGATTTTACAGACAGAGGGGGCTACATGCAGAAATAACACAATCAGCTCTGACAGTCATCTTGAAATTCATCACTGGTTGTCTGATAGGCATCATTTTGATTATTTTAAGTACAGTTAACCTTCAGCTTCATAGTCAGGTTATTTTAAGTTATTCAAGGCCAATATGAGAAATTGTGGCAGCTTATGTCAATGGCTACAGTTGGTCGTTAAGTAGTTAACTTACTCCACAAGGTAAAGATTTTAGTATCAATAAGATAGCTCCCAGGATAACATTCAGAACATTATTTATAGCCTGAGGAACTGAAGACCCTTGACTTTACTTAGTGACTAAGCTCTTATTATTGGTCTCCTTTGACCATTTCTCTTTATTTTTACATTTTTTTCACTTCTCTGATTAAACACACTGTTTGGTTAAAGCTGTTCCACAGATAAAAGGTAGGCTGAGGACAGGTTTATGGAGTGGAGAGGGATCATGGGCTCTTGTGCCATTTCAATAAAGCTCTGCCATTTTTATTCAAGAAATCTGCCATGAAAAATGAAAACATATGTCAACACAAAACTTTATATATAAACTTCACAATAGTCAAAAGTAGAAACAATTCAAATATCTAAATGATTAAGCAAAATATTATATATTCATACAATAGGATTTTTTTCAAAAATAAAAAGGAACAAATTCCTAATATACATTACAAAATGAATGAATATCAAATATGTTATGCTAAGTATAAAAGTTGTATGCAAAAAAGCAAATATTGCATTAACCATTTATATGTAATGCTCCAGAATAGCTAAATCTGTAGAGAACTGAGAATTGGAACATGAGATGATTTCAAGAAAGCACAGTATACTGTATTGGTATTTTTCTTTCTGGCTTACTTCACTCTGTATAATCGGCTCCAGTTTCATCCATCTCATTAGAACTGAGTCAAACTTATTCTTTTTAAGGGCTGAGTAATACTCCATTGTGTATACCACAGCTTTCTTATCCAATCATCTGTTGATGGACATCTGGGTTGTTTCCATGTTCTGGCAATTATAAATAACGCTGCAATGGGAGCTGGGAGGGGGCTTCGGCATGGGGAGATCGTGTACACCTGTGGATGATTCATGTCAATGGATGGCAAAACCAATACAGTACTGTAAAATAGAATAAAGTATTAAAAGGAAAAAAAAATAAAAGAGAGTTTAATAAAAAAAAAGTAAACTGAAAAAAAAAAGCACAAAAAATGTAGTTAGACTGATAAAAAATTTTGTAAAACTGCATTGTGGTAATGGTTGCATAACACTGTAAATGTATTTTTAAGAAATCACTGAATTGATAAATACTTATAGTGAATTTTGTGATATGTAAACTAGACCTCAACAAAGCTTTCTTTTTAAAAAATGTATGATGCATGAGTGTTAAGTAATTTAAGTTGTGTCTGAATACTTGTAACTCTATGACTGTAGCTGCCAGACTTCTCTGTCCATGGGAGTCTCCAGGCAAGTATGCTGGAGTGGATTGTCATGACCTCCTCCATAACATCCTCTCAACCCAGGCATGGAACCCACCTCTGCCGCTCCTGCACTGTAGGCATATTCTTCATGGCTGAGCCACTAGGGAAACCAGATGTGTATAAGAGACAGCAACACATACACAGATAACTTTTTTTTTTTCAAATCACATATCTGACAAAGAATTTGTACCCAAAATTTGAAAGGTAAGCAACACTTGTAGTTTAGTAGTAAAAATATAAGTACTTAATTTTTCAAAAGGCAAAAATATTGAATAGAAATTCTCCTAAAGGCCAAAGTGAATAATTAACAAAAATGTTAAATGATATTCAATATCATTGCCCATTCAATTCAGTTAAGTTCAGTCGATCAGTCGTGTCTGACTCTTTGCGACCCCATGAATCGCAGCACGCCAGGCCTCCCTGTTCATCACCATCCCTCAGAGTTCACTCAGACTCATGTCCAGCGAGTCCGTGATGCCATCCAGCCATCTCATCATCGGTCGTCCCCTTCTCCTGCCCCCAATCCCTCCCAGCATCAGAGTCTTTTCCAATGAGTCAACTCTTCGCATGAGGTGGCCAAAGTACTGGAGTTTCAGCTTTAGCATCATTCCTTCCAACATTGCCCATTAGGGTAAATAAAATTAGAAACACGAAGTACCACTTTACATCCAGTAGAATGGAATGGGTCACTGTTGTTTAGTCCCTGTGTCCTGTCTCACTCTTTTTTGACCCATGGACTATAGCTTGTCAGCCTCCACTATCCATGGGATTTCCCACACAAGAATACTGGAGTAGGTTGTCATTTCCTCTCCTGAAGATCTTCCCTACCCAGAGATTGTGTGTCTCCTGAGTCTTCTGCATTGGCAAATGGATTCTTTCACACTGCATTTCTGGGATGCCATATATGCCACATGTTATTGCCATATAATGTTGGTGGGAAGCTGAAAGCAAAATAGAAAAAGAAATATATACCATTTGAATGCAAAGTTTCAGAGACTAGCGAGGAGAGATAAGAAAGCCTTCCTCAGTGTTCAATGCAAAGAAATAGAGGGAAACAATAGAATTGGAAAGAATAGAAAAATGAGCAACACTAAGGGAACATTTCATGTAAAGATGGGCTCAATAAAGGGCAGAAATGGTATGGATCTAACAGACACAGAAGATATTAAGAAGAGGTGGCAAGAATACACAGAAGAACTATACAAAAAGATCCTCATGACCCAGATAATCATGATGATGTGATCACTCACCTAGAGCCACACATCCTTGAATGTAATGTCAAGTGGGCATTAGGAAGCAACACTATGAGCAAAACTAGTAGAGGTGATGAAATTCCAGTTAAGCTATTTCAAACCCTAAAAGATGATGCTGTGAAAGTGTTTCACTCAATATGCCAGCAAATTTGGAAAACTCAGCAGTGGCCACAGGACTGCAAAAGGGCAGCTTTCATTCCAGTCCCAAAGAAAGACATTGCCAAAGAGTGCTCAAACTACCACACAACTGCACTCATCTCACATGCTAGCAAAGTAATGCTCAAAATTCTCCAAGCCCGGTTTCAATATTATGAAAACTGAAGTTCCAGATGTTCAAGTTGGATATAGAAAAGGCAGAGGAACCAAAGATCAAAATGCCAACATCTGTTGGATCATTGGGAAAGCAAGGGAATAATAACAACAACAACAACAACAACAGATATCTATTTCTGCTTTATTGACTATGTCAAAGCACTTGACTGTGTTGATCACAACAAACTGCGGAAAATTCTGACGACCACCTGACCTACCTCCTGAGAAATTTGTATGCAGATCAAGAAGCAACAGTTAGAACTGAACATGGAACAGACTGGTTCCCAATTGGGAAAGGTGTATGTCAAGGCTGTATATTATCTCTCTGCTTATTTAACTTATATAGAGTACATCATGTGAAATGCCAGGCTGGATGAAACACAAGCTGGAATCAAGATTGCCAGGAGAATTATCAATAATCTCTGATATCCAGTGACAACACCGTTATGGAAGAAAATGAAGAGAGATTAAACAGCCTCTTGATGAAAGTGAAAGAGGAGAATGAAAAAGTTGGCTTAAAGCTCAACATTCAGAAAACAAAGATCATGGCATTTGGTCCCATCACTTCATAGAGGATAGATGGAGAAACAGTGGAAACAGTGGCTGACTTTATTTTCTTGGGCACCAAAATCACTGCAGATAGTGACTGCAGCCATGAAATTAAAATAATCTTACTCCTTGGAAGAAAAGCTATTACCAACCTAGACAACATATTAAAAAACAGAAACATTACTTTGCCAAAAAGTCCATCTAGTCAAAGCTATGGTTTTCCCAGTGGTCATGTATGGATGTGAGATTTTGAGCATAAAGAAAGCTGAGTGCTGAAGAATTGATGCTTTTGAACTGTGGTGTTCAGAGTCGCTTTTGAGAGTTCTTTGGACTCCAAGGAGATCCAACCAGTCATTCCTCAAGGAATGAGGATATTCCTTGGAATATTCATTGGAAGGACTGATGCTGAAGCTGCAAGTCCAGTACTTTGGCCACCTGATGGGAAGAACTGACTCCTTAGAAAAAACCCTGATGCTGGGAAAGATTGAATGCAGGAGGGGAAGGGATTGACAGAGGATGAGTTGGTTGCATGGCATCACGTACTCAATGGACATGAGTTTGAGCAAGATCTGGGAGTTGGTGATGGACAGGGTAGCCTGTTGTGCTGCAGTCCATAGTGTCACAAAGAGTTGGACACAACTGAGGGACTGAACTTAACAGTCACATGGGAAAAATTATTAAAAATTAAAAAAAATATATCAAGCAACATTTGATCATATTGTATCCAAATATGGGAGCCAGCTACTTGTTGCTCAAAAGCTGATAAAGAGGAAAGGAAATTTTGCAGTGGGGCTGGGAGGTGGGGAAGAGTAGATTCCTATCCAAGTGCTGAGTACTCCCCAGTCACAATAGGTGGGCAAGAGATTTTACAGACAGAGGGGGCTACATGCAGAAATAACACAATCAGCTCTGACAGTCATCTTGAAGTTCATCACTGGTTGTCTGATAGGCATCATTTTGATTATTTTAAGTACAGTTAACCTTCAGCTTCATAGTCAGGTTATTTTAAGTTATTCAAGGCCAATATGAGAAATTGTGGCAGCTTATGTCAATGGCTACAGTTGGTCGTTAAGTAGTTAACTTACTCCACAAGGTAAAGATTTTAGTATCAATAAGATAGCTCCCAGGATAACATTCAGAACATTATTTATAGCCTGAGGAACTGAAGACCCTTGACTTTACTTAGTGACTAAGCTCTTATTATTGGTCTCCTTTGACCATTTCTCTTTATTTTTACATTTTTTTCACTTCTCTGATTAAACACACTGTTTGGTTAAAGCTGTTCCACAGATAAAAGGTAGGCTGAGGACAGGTTTATGGAGTGGAGAGGGATCATGGGCTCTTGTGCCATTTCAATAAAGCTCTGCCATTTTTATTCAAGAAATCTGCCATGAAAAATGAAAACATATGTCAACACAAAACTTTATATATAAACTTCACAATAGTCAAAAGTAGAAACAATTCAAATATCTAAATGATTAAGCAAAATATTATATATTCATACAATAGGATTTTTTTCAAAAATAAAAAGGAACAAATTCCTAATATACATTACAAAATGAATGAATATCAAATATGTTATGCTAAGTATAAAAGTTGTATGCAAAAAAGCAAATATTGCATTAACCATTTATATGTAATGCTCCAGAATAGCTAAATCTGTAGAGAACTGAGAATTGGAACATGAGATGATTTCAAGAAAGCACAGTATACTGTATTGGTATTTTTCTTTCTGGCTTACTTCACTCTGTATAATCGGCTCCAGTTTCATCCATCTCATTAGAACTGAGTCAAACTTATTCTTTTTAAGGGCTGAGTAATACTCCATTGTGTATACCACAGCTTTCTTATCCAATCATCTGTTGATGGACATCTGGGTTGTTTCCATGTTCTGGCAATTATAAATAACGCTGCAATGGGAGCTGGGAGGGGGCTTCGGCATGGGGAGATCGTGTACACCTGTGGATGATTCATGTCAATGGATGGCAAAACCAATACAGTACTGTAAAATAGAATAAAGTATTAAAAGGAAAAAAAAATAAAAGAGAGTTTAATAAAAAAAAAGTAAACTGAAAAAAAAAAGCACAAAAAATGTAGTTAGACTGATAAAAAATTTTGTAAAACTGCATTGTGGTAATGGTTGCATAACACTGTAAATGTATTTTTAAGAAATCACTGAATTGATAAATACTTATAGTGAATTTTGTGATATGTAAACTAGACCTCAACAAAGCTTTCTTTTTAAAAAATGTATGATGCATGAGTGTTAAGTAATTTAAGTTGTGTCTGAATACTTGTAACTCTATGACTGTAGCTGCCAGACTCCTCTGTCCATGGGAGTCTCCAGGCAAGTATGCTGGAGTGGATTGTCATGACCTCCTCCATAACATCCTCTCAACCCAGGGATGGAACCCACCTCTGCCACTCCTGCATTGTAGGCATATTCTTCATGGCTGAGCCACTAGGGAAACCCATAGCTGCAATTTATTAGCCACTTTGTTCTGTGCAATAATCTAAATGCTTTAAACATATTTTATTTAATCATTACATCTTCAAAAATATTTATTATTTAAATAATGAAACTGAAACTGTGAAGTTACACATCTTACTGTAGTTTTTTCAACTTGTAAATGAGGAGTTAGAATTGGAATCTACTCCTGAATTCGATGCAGGATACAGGATGCTTGGGGCTGGTGCACTGGGATGACTCAGAGGGATGGTATGAGGAGGGAGGTGGGGGCGGGGGGTGTTCAGGATTGGGAACATGTGTACACCAGTGGCGGATTCATGTTGATGTATGGCAAAACCAATACAATATTGTAAAGTAAAAAAAAAATAAATTTTTAAAAATATTTAAAAAAACCCTCCATGACTTAAATCACTGTTATACTTCCTAGAGTCACATAATAATTCCTTAGTTATACCACATACTAGGGCTAAGAGTCACTCAATGCTGTTTGTAATATACCAGGGTATTATTCTGTTATGGGTTGATTTGTGATTCCCCAAAATTTATATTTTGAAACCTCAACCTCAGGATATCAGACTATGACCTTATTTGGAAATAGGATAATTAAAGAAGTGATTAAACTAAAATGTCTTTAAAGAGGACCTTAATCCAATCCTTATAAAAAGAAGAGATTAAGACACACAGGGGAATACCAGGGAGATAGGAAAATCAGGAAAAGACTGTGAGGAAATCTAGCAAGAAGGTTGTCATCTGTAAGGCAAGGAGAGAGGACTCAGAGGACATGAAGGCCATAGGCAACACTGAAAATTATTTAGCAAAAATAATTTAGGGAATAATATTTTTTTATCCTGTATCTTTTTTAAATATTCAAATTTTCTACTCAGTTCAGTTCAGTTCAATTGGTCAGTCATGTCTGACTCTTTGTGACCCCATGAATTGCAGCATGCAAGCCTCCCTGTCCATCACCATCTCTCGTTCACCCAAACTCACGTCCATCAAGTCGGTGATGTCATCCAGCCATCTCATTCTCTGTCATTCCCTTCTCCTCCTGCCCCCAATCCCTTCCAGCATCAGAGTCTTTTCCAATGAGTCAACTAATTGCATGAGGTGGCCAAAGTACTGGAGTTTCAGCTTCAGCATGAGTTCTTCCAAAAAACACCTAGGAATGATCTCTTTTAGAATGGACTGGTTGGATCTCCTTGCAGTCCAAGGGATTCTCAAGAGTCTTCTCCAACACCACAGTTCAAAAACATCAGTTCTGCTACATTGATGTAATTTGATTATGTGGTTTAGTTGATAAGTTGTGTCCGACTCTTGTGATCCCATGGACTGTAGCTTACCAGGGTCTTCTGTCCATGGGAATCTCCAAGTGAGAATACTGGAGTGGGTTGCCATTTCCTTCTACAGAATATCTTCCTGACACAGGAATTGAACCTGGGTTTTCTGCATTGCAAGCTGATTTTTGTCTGAGCTATGAGAGAAATACCTAATCTGATTATAATTTACACTATTAATGCATACTAAATTTGGGGCAATTGAATATTTTCTTTTTTTTAAATTTTATTTTTACTTAATTCTACTTTACAATACTGTATTGGTTTTGCCATACACTGACATGAATCAGCCATGGGTGTACACGAGCTCCCAATCCCGAACCCCCTCCCATCTCCCACCTCATATCATCTCTCTGGATCATCCCTGTGCACCAGCCCCAAGCATCCTGTCTTTTGGCCTAATTTAATGAATTGGTACACATATGAAAGATCACTTCATCTCTTGCACTCAGATGTAAGTTTTTCTAAATTTCTATGTATTTGTTTTCCTCATAGCCTTTATTTACTCATTTTTTAAACGCCTGAGGTAACTCGAAGGCAAATTTTGGTTATTGGTATCAGCAGTAACCCAGAGAATTACCTAAGCATTCAGTGTACCTCTATTTAGTCACAGTAGAACTTAGCACTTGAACAAATATACAGAAAATCTATACATTTTCTTAACATGCATGAGTCCTAAGTCACTTCAGTTGTGTCTGACTCTTTATAATCCAATGGACTGTATCCTGCCAGGCTCCTCTGTCCATGGGATTCTCCAGGAAAGAATAGTAGAGTAGGTTGCCATGCCATTCTCTAGGGAATCTTCTCCACCCAGGGACTGAACCCAGGTCTCTTAAGACTTCTGCACTGGCAAGCAGGTCCTTTAGTAGCACCTGAGAAGCCCAGATTTTCTACACACATACCCTCTTATAGCTTAGTCTTTCTCTGTGCCTGTATCAGTTTCTCCTATAGACTTCATTTTATAATGTGCCCTGAAAATTTAATAATCTATTTAGTTCCAATATGACCTAAGAATTTAATTCTATTTGTATGCAGCAATTTATATAATATTAATGGATACTTTTCAAAAGTAGCTAATTAACAACTGACCTTTAATTTTCTTTTTAAAGAAAGTAACAGAGTTTAAAAAAAAAAAAAAAGAGAGAGATAGGAAAAAAAAAAAAATCTCAAACCTTTTTCTCCGCTCCTAACAGTGGTGTACATTTAATTAGCAGAAAGACATCCATTGGGAACATTTGGGGAGCTGTGTGATACATTATGTTTCTGACTACCTTATACCCATAAAAACAGCTAAATAATTTAAATGCAATTCAATAAAAATGCACTTTCAATGGGAAACTTAGAAGTTGGGTGATAGATTAAAAGCTTCCCATAATGTGAAGATTTTATAAGATACTGCTAAGAAAATTTAGAGTAAAAGATTATATTTTGTTTCGTCCTTTATGTAGCCAGATTTCTTTGTTTTGTGTTGTTTTCATAACAGTCCTGAATAAATATATACTACATTATTTAGGTACATTGTTACATTGTATAAAAATTGAGTGTGATCATTAATTACAGTTAAAACACACAGAAAGTATTGCCTTCTTTGTGATATCACCTTGCAAAAGTTTGATTCTATCTTGCCCAAAACCCTACCCACACGGGCCAACCTTTCACTTATCCACAAAAAATTAATGACTTTGTTTTCCTTCAACCCACAATGAGAATATTTGGCCCCTCCTAGAATTGATTTCTCATGTTATTCAAAATATGTTGGTGGGCTTATGTAATTCCCTCCTGGGAAAGGATTTGTCTTTGAAAAAAGTACTGAAACCATCTTCACTAATTGGCCTCTTTGTTGCCAGGCAAAGCAGAGAGGCCAAGGACTAAATGGGCCATGAAAATTAATCTGCAACCTTCAACTAAAAACTGTGCCTTTAGGACAGCATTGAGGCTAGCTGGTCTGGCGTGTGGGTGCAGGGGACTCTGCTGTAGTAGTCTATTCTGTGGATAAATGAAACTTTTACTTATCTTCTATGTGTATGTGTGTGTGTGTTATCTACTCAGTTGTGTCTGACTCTTTGTGACCCTCATGGTCTGTAGTCCATCAGGCTCCTTTGCCCATGGGATTCTCCAGGCAAGAATACTGGAGTGGGTTGCCATTTCCTTCTCCAGGGGATATACCTGACCCAGGGATTGAACCTGGGTCTCTCACATTGCAGGCAGACTGTTTCTGACTGAGCCACCAGGGAAGGCTTTATTTATCTTATATGATATCTAATAACATACCTATCTCATTTGTTATGTTCTTTCATTTAATAATTGCCTAAATTAATCAAAAGTCTAAACAGACCTCCATTTAGAGGTCCCTGGGTTACCTTGATCAGTTTTAAGTGTCTGTTTAACATGCAGATTCATGGGTCCTGTCCAGGAATCAGATTCTGCTTTCTTAAGCACACTGCTTTGATGATATTTAAGCTACACAGCGTCTTCAAAAGCAGTTCTTCTTAGAAAGTAGCTCCGTCTTGTGTACTTTAAGCACCTAAATCCTATAATCAAGTGTTCCTGAGAAAAAGATTGAGGGTTGAAAACCATTTCACAAGGAGCTGTCCCAGGAATATCATACTGGTCAATCCATTTGATTTCAGCCTCTGTTCATTACAGAGATTCATAAATGAAATACTATGATTGCTTTCATTTTGTTAATTTTTGATAAATCATTAACAATTTATTAATTTGAAGGGGATTTTTCTTGAAAAATTTTTTTAGGATGCAAAAGACATGACTCCTAGTCTTGGGCTTACTGTGCAGTTTCCGTGGCCATTGGCAGGAAAACTGTATGCTTCAGCTTCCTCATCTGTAAATTTAAACTTTGATAAAACACTTGCCTAACTTGTGTTCCATATCTAGTAAACTGGATTACTTAATATATTTTAGTCTATATTATGTTATTTAATTATGTTAAAAGTTCCTTAAAAATTAATGTGAGACTACTAAAAAATAATTTTGTAATAGTCTTTACAAAAATCAGAAAGAATTATTATTTTCCTCTTCTCTGCTCTATCATTGATAAACTTAGTCTGTCAGTTTTCAAGAAAACCTCAATTCTTTTTCCCATTGGTGTTTCCTAATTGTCATTTTAAGGTCTATTATGCCTTAGAAGCAGAGGAATTGCTAATTCATGGTATCACTTGCCCCATAGCTTGACAAAATATGTTCACATTACTGAGTGTTGAGGAGAGAAAAGCTGAACTACCAGAATACAATCATATTTATCTTCAAAATAGTCCTATAACATTTCTCAGAAAATAGATACAAAGATATTCTTTGCCTTAAAAAGTTGCTATTTAAATAAAAAGTACTAATGGTGCAAAATAGTCACAATATACAAATATTATAGTATAGACAAATTTGGTAAGGAGAAAAGTGATAGTAGGCTAAGGCAATTGGTTAGTAGAAAACAGATTCTTTTCCTGCATCTCAAATGATTACTTTATATAATTGGATTAAATTTATGATGGCATTTAAAATGTAAAGTCTCCCAGGACAATCAATATATTTTGTATTCTATGGAATGCTTTGTAACACAATAGCTTGTTCAATGAGTACTTTTGACATTGGTTGTAAACTTATGCTGAAAATAATTATCTCACTTGAATTTAATTACTTTTGTTTGATTTGTCTGTTTTTTTTTTTAAAGAAACTACCCAGATATTTTATGTTGACAAGAAAGAAGAAAAAAACAATTTAACTTTTACAATATTTATTTTGCCTATTTTACTTTATATCCAAAAGAGGAAAAAATAATAAAATTAAAGTTTCAGCCACGCTAAATGACTGATATGCCTCAAGAAAGTGAGTCCCTGCTTAACCCAAATTGGAAGATCCTTTAAGTACACAGACATGTTCAACTGATTCCATGAGATGCTTTATGACAGTTCTACCCATCCACTTTTGGATGCTTTTTGGAATGCAATTCATGATCCTTAAATTTATCTCTGAAAATGGAAAATAAATAGTTCAGCTATAGGCTTTGGATTTTCTCTTCAACATGTACATAATACCTTATAATTTGATTGATGAAAATGAATTTAGTGCTTTTCATTCAGATCTGAAAACACAGTGCTGTTTATATTTTTCAAGGGTATTTGGCCTTGGGTTTATGGAAGAAAATCAGAGGAACTTCTCTCTTCTTAAAAAGGATCAAGGAGACTTTATTTTTTAAAATATGCTAATGAAAATGAAGAGTTTAGTAGTATTACTAAACACTCTCTATCAGCCTTTTAATTAGTGACCCACTCAACTGCTCAAAATGATATTGACTGAAAGTATTGTAGAAAGGGTAGCCCTTTCCAGGAGCTGAAAGTGGGCTCTGGCCTAATGTTTGGAAGTGAATTGTCCAAGGAAACATATGTGCTGACAAAGTAAGAGATTTTATTGGGAAGGGGAGCACAGGCAGAGAGCAGAGGGCAAGGGAACCCAGGAGAACTGCTCTGCCACATGGCTCACAGTCTCAGGATTTATGGTAATAGGATTAGTTTCCTCTTGTCTTCAACCAATCATTCTGACTCAGAGTCCTGATGAATTGCTCATTCAAGATGGATGTCAGCAAGAAAGATTCTTGGAGGTGGTCAGAGATGATTTTGATCATTCCTGAACTCATCCACTTGGTGGTGGTTTATTAGCTCTATGTTCCTTACCTCTTGTCATAAAACAACTCATGCAAATAGCAACAGTGGTGTCTGGCCAGGGTGGGTAGTTTCAGTCAGTGTTCAGTTCAGTTGAGTTCAGTCACTCAGTCGTGTCTGACTCTTTGCGACCCCATGAATTACAGCACGTCAGGCCTCCCTGTCCATCACCAACTACCGGAGTTCACTCAGACTCATGTCCATCAAGTCAGTGATGCCATCCAGCCATCTCATCCTCTGTCATTCCCTTCTCCTCCTGCCCTCAATCCCTCCCAGCATCAGAGTCTTTTCCAATGAGTCAACTCTTCGCATGCGGTGGCCAAAGTACTGGAGTTTCAGCTTTAGCATCATTCATTCTGAAGAAATCCCAGGGCTGATCTCCTTCAGAATGGATTGGTTGGATCTCCTTGCAGTCCAAGGGACTCTCAGGATGTTGGAGTCTTCTCCAACACCACAGTTTAAACGCATTTACTCTTCATCACTCAGCCTTCTTCACAGTCCAACTCTCACATCCATACATGACCACTGGAAAAACCATAGCCTTGACTAGACGGACCTTTGTTGGCAAAGTAATGTTTCTGCTTTTCAATATGCTATCTAGATTGGTCATAATTTTCCTTCCAAGGAGTAAGCGTCTTTTAATTTCATGGCTGCAGTCACCATCTGCAGTGATTTTGGAGCTCCAAAAAATAAAGTATGACACTGTTTCCCCATCTATTTCCCATGAAGTGATGGGACCAGTTCAGTCAGTGTGCTTCCTCTAAAAAAAAGGTATATTTACTGTTGTGTAAAATCCATCATAGTTGAATCACTTTTATGCTTCTAAGTTTATATTACATTTTTGGAATTAATTAAATAACAAAAGCATCTAAATAAAAATAATATACATATTAAAGGAAATTTAAATTTGAAAATACAATAGTATTTCTAGAGTAAATGTGGTTCTTCCTACAGCTTTTTAAAAAATGTATATTCATTTCCTTAATATTATTTTTCCACTATATTACAACTACCTTAAAAATCAGAACCACAGAACTTAACATGTACATTTAATGTGTCAAGTCCAAGTAAGTATATAATTATTTCCGATCAAAGCTGGCAACAAAAGTGTCAGTACTGTGGTTCATGCAAGTTGATTTTTCTATGAGGCAATGAGCTAAGTTCCACTGCCCAAGTTTTCAGTACGTTTCTTAGCACAAAAGTGGCTATTAGGAGCAGGCAGCCTAATCAATTTGCTCCCAAGCCAAAAGGAGAGTTTAGCTACCTAGTATACTGTCATCATTGCCATGCCATTGACCTTACAAATGCTTGCCAAAATGACCACTGTTTCTGAATATTGTTTGCTTGCTTTTTGACTTTAACAAACATTTTACGTGGTTAAATTTCATTCCATGCATTGTGCCATATCTCTGGCCTTAAAGATGTTCTTTTGGAAATGGATAAAACATGAGGCAGTGCATATAGCCATAAATGTAATAAGTTTATAATTATAAAGCTCTGGAGGGAAAAACAAACTTAGATTAACTATGATCTACTCTGGAGAGTTTTTAATTACCAATCCCAGTGGGGAATAAATGGTAACATAAAAAAAAATCTGAAATGGACATAATTTTGGATATTAATAAGAAAATTTCCACTGAGGAGTGAATGAGATGTGTGATGGTGTTGCCATCTGCAGTCATTAGAATATGGATTAGCTCTCCTGCTCTTTTTTTCTCTCTGTCAATCTGAGTGATCACAGATATATTTGCTTATCAGTTAAGTAAAGTAGCTAATTATCATATTGAAAGTCTGATTCTCTGAAAGGACAATTGAGAAATCCATTCTAGAATTAAAGAGATAGGTTTGTAAGGCAGTATTCAGTTCAGTTCATTTCAGTCACTCAGTCATGTATGACTCTTTGCAGCCCCATGGACTGCAGCACGCCAGGCTTCCCTGTCCATCACCAATACCTGGAGTTTGCTCAAACTCATGTCCATAGAATTGGTGATGTCATCCAACTATCTGATTTTCAGTCATTTCAGGATTGCAGGGGGTGGTGGGGTCATAACCTTTCCTTACAAATGTATAGTATTTTATCCAAAACTTTCATCCACACCTACAACTATTCCAAATGCTTCCAATAGGCAATCACAAAGTTATGAATACATGATGACAGATTTTTTTCTTCCTCCCTTTCTTCCCTCAAATGTCTTGCTTTTTCAATTCTCTTTTAGCATTCTACTCCAGTATCAATATGTTGCAAGTCACTCATTGGTTTCTCTGTCCATATTTAGAGTACTAATTGAATTGATGTAATGGTCAAATCCTATTCAGTAAAGGCAAACTTCACTAATTGTGAAGTTTGAAACAGGAAATTGCAGTTCTATTTTGGCAAAAGTTACCACCAAAGATGTTAAAGATTATTGATCTTTACTGACTGTTGGCAAAAATAAGCAAGATTAAGGCATATTATCTTCCATTAAAAAGAGTACAGGGGCACAATAGGGATGCAGTGCTGTCAGTGTTCAGTCAGTCTCAATAAAGGGAAGGTCCTTACAAGATCTTAAGGACACTAGGCAGCAATCTTGTACTAATCAACAAAGAGCAACATTTTAGACTAATTCTCCTGGGTGTCTTACCTCTGGATGAACAAAATTAAGTTCCATTTAGCTGCTTGTTATTCTGCTGTTTGTGAATTGCTGTTCTTTTTCTCCACCCCCTTTTTGATTTCCTCCTGTGTGTTCAGTTAATTATTTAACAATGACATTATTAAAACCCAAATTTTCACTTGCCCAGTAACCCAAAAATTTCTCAATTCTCAAAACACCTGGGCTAAATATTGCCTTCCCCACATTTCACTTCTGAGATTCATTGTCTGCTCTTTGCTTAGCTATAGAGCAAATATAACACTGAATGAATGGGGGCTGGCAAGGTGTTGGAGATCAAAACAAGCATAATTTGGTCCAAAATACTTTGGATTTTCTTTATGGAATAGATATTTGATTGATTGACCAACTGTGTTATTTACATGCCTCGTGCATGTTCCCCTTATGTTAAGCTGCAAAACATAAGCTTCAAAGAAAACAGTTTTATCTAAAGGAATAAAATGTTATAGGACAGGTAATATCACCAATTTGATATGTAAACCATTAAAGAAGACGCCAAGTGCATTTCATGGATTTGGCTGTATCAATCAATACTCAACAGATGGACAATAATATAGGTAGATTGTGAGAATATCTTGGGGAGTTAAAGTCTTTGATAAGCAATCAGTCAAGTAAAGGACCTTTGCCATAACTTTTATTCATTACCAAATTCTAGGAAATGATATAGATTAACTCTAAGATGCCATTTACATTTATTTTCCATTACCTTATTATTTGGATTGTATGAACTCAAAAGAGGAAAGATAAGTAGAAAACAGAGAAAGTTTTGAGGATAAGAATACTTATATGTGGCATATGCACTTTGAGCTCCGCAAGACGAATTTGAAGCACTAGACTTCACAGGCTTCCCAAAGATAGCTGGGTGGTAAAAATACACTATCCTTTGGGTGATATGGACTTCCCAGGTGGCTCAGATTGTAAAGAACCTTTCCTCAAGACAGGAGACCCAGGTTCAATTCCTGGATGGAGAAGATCCCCTGGAGAAGGGCATGGCAACCCACTCCAGCACTCTTCCCTGGAGAAAACCATGGACAAAGGAACCTGGCAGGCTATGGCTCATGGGGTCGCAAAGAGTCAGACACCAACTGAGCAACAAACACTTTCACTTACACTTTGGGTGGTACAGAATCCACACTTAAAAATGCTTTGTCTATAAATGCAGTAGTGTTGTTTAAGATCCATTTGGATAAAGAAATCAGTTACAGATGCTATTTAGCCATCTGTTGTGAATAATCCAAAACTATTCCCTCACTACTCCATACTAAGTTGCTTAGAATATGGTATGATAAATGGGTCTTAATGTCTTCCCAAGTTCTGTTTGGAGTATTGTGATCATAATACTATTGTGTAGACCTCCCATTGTTTGTGAGCTTAGAAAGGAGCATCTAGGGGAAATTTCTTGCACTTGGAGACAGTGATTGTCCTAATAAATCATTGAGTTTTAGAATTGCCACCACCTCTAAGTATTCATTTGACTTTGCCAAAATGAACACAATGTGAAACACTGAAAAGAAAAAAAAGGACTTAACTATAGTCCTTCTGCTGTAACTAACTAGCTAGGTGACATTTAGAAAAATCCTATATCTTATGGCCTTGGTATATTCCCAAAGACCAAAGATCTAGACTAAGATTATTAGATTCTAACCTCTTAGATTCTAAAATTTCATTTTAACTTCACTATGTCACCACTTTCCTATCTTGATTTCCATTTTCACCTATCCGATGGCAAATTAGGGTTTCCCTGATAGCTCAGTTGGTAAAAAAAATCTTCCTGTAATGCAGGAGACCTCAGTTCGATTCCTTGGTCGGGCAGATCCACTGGATTAGGGAAAAGCTACTCACTCCAGTATTCTGGCTTATAGAATTCCCTGAACTGTATAGTCCATGGGGTCACAATGAGTTGGATATGATAGAGAAACTTTCACTTAATAGTAAATCACTTTCTCTTCTTAAAAAAAAAAGAAAAAGAAAAAGTGAGGCTCTCTTGTGAAAGTGCTTTAAAAATATCAAAATTGGAAAAAATAAATTGTTAATAAGACACATCACTAAGAAGTTCTTCAAACAGAAATGAATTAAATGAAAGTGAATTTTGATAAAAGGCTCACCTTCCTGTAACTTTAATAGCACATGCTTTTGTACTTTATTTTAGTGATTTTTCTGTGAAAAATTCTGTCTTTATAATAAAAATTCCACTATTACATGGAAATAAAGTTGTTTTGACATCTAGTTATTTTTTTTTTTTCCTCATGAAAACTATTTGATAGTTACCACTTATCTGAAGGACACAACTGCCTTTTCATATTTAACGGAAAGACATTTTGTGCTTTGCTGGGTCTATGCGGTTCCTACACAGACTCATTTGAGCTGAAGTCATTCAGAAGCATTATCTGTGATAACAGAAGCTTATTTTTCCAGGTGCGTTCTTCTCAGTGTAAAGGCTTATATACAAACTGTGCTATAGCTCATAATATGTTTGAATTTCACAATTTCCTGGGCCCAACTAGAATTTTGAATTAAATGATTAAATTGATAATTTTTGAAATATTTGTACTTTGGTTTAAAAGAAAGTAGCAGGGACTTGAAATCAAAGAAGAAACTTTGAATCACAGAGCTTTGAACTTAGAAGGTACTTTCANTCTGTAATGCAGGAGACCTCAGTTCGATTCCTTGGTCGGGCAGATCCACTGGATTAGGGAAAAGCTACTCACTCCAGTATTCTGGCTTATAGAATTCCCTGAACTGTATAGTCCATGGGGTCACAATGAGTTGGATATGATAGAGAAACTTTCACTTAATAGTAAATCACTTTCTCTTCTTAAAAAAAAAAGAAAAAGAAAAAGTGAGGCTCTCTTGTGAAAGTGCTTTAAAAATATCAAAATTGGAAAAAATAAATTGTTAATAAGACACATCACTAAGAAGTTCTTCAAACAGAAATGAATTAAATGAAAGTGAATTTTGATAAAAGGCTCACCTTCCTGTAACTTTAATAGCACATGCTTTTGTACTTTATTTTAGTGATTTTTCTGTGAAAAATTCTGTCTTTATAATAAAAATTCCACTATTACATGGAAATAAAGTTGTTTTGACATCTAGTTATTTTTTTTTTTTCCTCATGAAAACTATTTGATAGTTACCACTTATCTGAAGGACACAACTGCCTTTTCATATTTAACGGAAAGACATTTTGTGCTTTGCTGGGTCTATGCGGTTCCTACACAGACTCATTTGAGCTGAAGTCATTCAGAAGCATTATCTGTGATAACAGAAGCTTATTTTTCCAGGTGCGTTCTTCTCAGTGTAAAGGCTTATATACAAACTGTGCTATAGCTCATAATATGTTTGAACTTCACAATTTCCTGGGCCCAACTAGAATTTTGAATTAAATGATTAAATTGATAATTTTTGAAATATTTGTACTTTGGTTTAAAAGAAAGTAGCAGGGACTTGAAATCAAAGAAGAAACTTTGAATCACAGAGCTTTGAACTTAGAAGGTACTTTCATGGTATTCTTACCTATTAATATCATTTCCAAGATGAGGAAATAAGACTTAAGGAAATACATGTAACCTGATTATCTTTTTCCCTGAGTCCTTTCCAAAGTACACAGAATGTCTTTTCTTAGGAATCTTAGAACACCTTTTCTTTCTAAGGCTTTCTTAGATTTTATCATTCTGACAAAATCTCAAAGATGAAATTGATAAAAGCTGAATTATATATTGAGGTATTTTTTTACTATGTATTTTTCACTTTTTCTCTCTTTCTTTTCCTATGATTCCATTAAGGTCAAAGACAATTTTGTAAACATGTTGTTGTTGTTGAGTCCCTAAATCATATCCAATTCTTTACAACCCCATGGACTGCAGCACACCAGGCCTCCCTGTCCCTCACCATCTCCCTGAGTTTTCCCAAATTCATGTCCATTGCATTGGTGATGCCATCCAACCATCTCATCTTCTGCTGCCCTCTTCTCCTTTTGCTTTCAATCTTTCCCAGGATCAAGGTCTTTTACAATGAGTCTGCTCTTTGCATCAGGTGGCCAAAGCTTGATTTCCCTTAGGATTCACTGGTTCAATCTCCTCGCTGTCCAAGGAACTCTAAGGAGTCCTCCAGCATCATAATTCGAAAGCATCACTTCTTCAACACTCAGATTTCATTACAGTCCAACTCTCACATCCATATATAACTACTGGAAAAATCATAGCTTTAACCAGATGGACCTTTGTCGGCAAAGTGATGCTTTTGCTTTTCAATAGACTGTTTATATTTGCCATAGACTTCTTTCTAAGAACCAAGCATCTTCCGATTACATGGCTGCAGTCACCATCTACAGTGATTTTGGAGCCCATTTATAAGCATCTTAGATAATAATTCTGTCCAGAATATCTGCCTTTGGCAACTTATATTGCTTTCTAAGTATCTTTTATTGACCCAAAGAGGGCTTTGCCCATAACAAGCATTTGAACTGTGGTTCTTAACCACAGTCTTATGTTAAAATCACGTGAAGCACTTTAAAAATCCTGGTGCTTATCCTTCTCTGCAGACCAACTTAGGTATCAGAACTTTATAAATCTCCCTTGATACAAATAAAGTACAAGTAAGATTGAGAGTCACTGCAATGGAGCCCAACTTATTAAGAATTCTTCCACCTTTTGAGGAACAACACAGGGCTCCTGTCTACCATGTATCTTACCTACAAAAACAAGTTTTCACTTATGAAACATTTTAAACTAATAGGCTGAGAATAGACTGAACATTCTTCTTATGCAATCCCTACATATTTTTTCAAAATGTTCATTTGCATTTATTTTATTCATTTATTAATTTAGCTGTGCTGGGTCTTAGTTGCAGCAGATGGGATCTTTGATTTTACCTGCAGCATGTGGGATATAGTTCCCAGGTTAGGGATTGAACCCTGGTCCCCTGCACTGGGAAAATAGTCTTCATCCCTGGACCACTAGGGAAGTCCCCTAATCCCTACATATTTTATTGGAACTTATTTTCAAACTGCCAAAACAGTTTTAACCCAAGTTATTTTTGCCCAAATCTGTATAGTAATGCAGATCAGATCTGGGATAGTAGTTGATTTCAATGCATAAAGAAAGATAACTCTCGAGTCTGCCTCCATATCACACATTTTCATGCTAATTAACCACCTATCAGTGTAACTTTGGGCCACTTCGACTCTCAAAGACATGCCTCAGAATTTTAATTTGTCCATTTGTAACCAGAATATCATTGGGGAACATAGTTTGCTCTTGTTTATCAATAAGCCTAAACCAAATGGTACATTTTTGTTTGTGTTTAGTTCAAACCCTGCTGTCTCAGCATATGTCTCATAATCAAATGATGCCCACACAGTCTCATAGGTAAATAGAAATCCCTGGGTGTTCACTGCACATGAAATCATTCACTTTAAGGTATTCATTTCCTGATCCATGAATCTCTAACAATGAACAGGTTTGAGTTTATCAGCAGGCAGCCTTGCCAACGGGTCTGCAAGAATTACCAAATGGACCAGCAGACAATTCAGGAACACCTGCCTGATGCTTCTGTTATTGGTTGCTTTCCCAAATCAACCATTTCAGAAGAGGAAGTATGAGCTACAGTTAGATCTCAAGATTTGACACGGTTGCTGAATTGTAATTGAAAGCCATATGCCTACTCAATTTGAGGGGAAACTGTGTTGTACTGAGTTATAGACTGCTGCTTTTGCCCTAGTTTCCAGAGAGGTAGTAAACCATAATCACTATAGCATGTCCATTGGTTTCTTTGAGAATCTCTGGATGGCTTTTATGAGCTACTCTTTAAGTGTAACAGCTGTCTCTCTCTTAAAGCAAAATCTAACATCTATTTTTGAAATTAACTGTTTAAACTAAATTATAGTTAGAATCTTAAATTTGAGGGTTGACTCAAGGAACAGTTGGGCTAGACTTATACTAGAGATAAGAAATTCCAAGAAGGCAGTATATCAAAATGGTATAAAGGAATGCTCTTTTATATCTATGTCTCTGGTCCATATATCCAAAGAAAGGACTGCCTCCATGTAATAACTTAAATCTAAGGTATAACTGCTTTCTAATTCTTGAAAATATAGATTGCCTAGCACACCTTCAACCACCACTCCCCCAAACAAACAGCTGTGAACACATCTTTAGTGATGTCTCTGTGGAAGATAGAGTATTTAAACTGCAAATGTTTGCTTTCCAGTACTTCCCAAGTTTTTTTTTCTTTTCTTTCTTTTAAAAGGAGGCCATATGACTACTTCTAGACAGTGAAGTGAGAGAAATGGATGCATATCACTTCTGACCTAGACAGCTGAGAACAAGTTTGTGACCTCCATCACTCTCTTCTTCTGCCACAGTAGTCTAGGAAGACATACGCTCTAGAAGACAGAGTCACACATGGAAGATAATTCTCCGACCCACATCAGAGTGTGAACTGGGGGAGAGGAAATCTTGCTGTGTTATTGCCACTCTAAGTTTTGTATTATGTTAATTAATATTAATTCTCAGGATTATTGCAATCTTCCTCTCTCAAGAAATATCAGCTATATAATCTATTATTTTAAAATTTTTGCTGAAAAAAAAATGGACATGTTTAATCCTGTAGCCAAAGAAACTGGAGCCTCATGATGGGGCTCACCTTTCACTTCCTTTTATTATATAAAGCAGGAAGAAGATTCAATATTTTCAAATAGCCTAACTGAAATCCAGAAAATATCACTGAGTTCTTTGAATTCCACAGACAGTATCAGACACATAGTAGATGCTCAATAAAAGTCCAAGGAGAAGATGGATGGATGGACAAAAAGTATTCACATCTCAATAGGAAATCTCTAGTGAAACCAAACAAAATTTATTTTTCAAAGACTAAAAACTCCTAGATATTGAGTACTTGAAGGTTTCTTTTTTTCAAATACCCACTAGTTGTTGATTTTAAAATAAATTCCAACAAGCAGAACTAACCCTAACAATTTTAGGTACAAAGACATCTTGAGTCATTTAAAATCTTAACTATTTCACTTTGAATTCCTTTGGAACCCCCTCATGATAAATTTTCAGATTAAAAAAAAAAGGATAATTTTTAGAGAACAGCATTCAAAGTATAAGGATGGAAGGTGAAGAAAGAACATGTGGGAGATCAGATAATTTGGGCTTCAGATATTGATGTTTAATTTGCTTTTACAAGTTCAGTAAGCTAAACTCACTATATTCCAGGTTTCTCTTTTGTAAAGAGGAATAATGAAACATTATTTGGAGGTTTGTATAGAAATTAGACAAATAAGAATAAAATCCTTAGTCCTTAATAGGAAAATTATATAGGAACATTACTATTTCTCTCTCATATCAGTTATAATGGGTAGTAGAACTTTAAGTTTTGTTGNGAAGAAAAAGAAAAAGTGAGGCTCTCTTGTGAAAGTGCTTTAAAAATATCAAAATTGGAAAAAATAAATTGTTAATAAGACACATCACTAAGAAGTTCTTCAAACAGAAATGAATTAAATGAAAGTGAATTTTGATAAAAGGCTCACCTTCCTGTAACTTTAATAGCACATGCTTTTGTACTTTATTTTAGTGATTTTTCTGTGAAAAATTCTGTCTTTATAATAAAAATTCCACTATTACATGGAAATAAAGTTGTTTTGACATCTAGTTATCTTTTTTTTTTCCTCATGAAAACTATTTGATAGTTACCACTTATCTGAAGGACACAACTGCCTTTTCATATTTAACGGAAAGACATTTTGTGCTTTGCTGGGTCTATGCGGTTCCTACACAGACTCATTTGAGCTGAAGTCATTCAGAAGCATTATCTGTGATAACAGAAGCTTATTTTTCCAGGTGCGCTCTTCTCAGTGTAAAGGCTTATATACAAACTGTGCTATAGCTCATAATATGTTTGAACTTCACAATTTCCTGGGCCCAACTAGAATTTTGATTTAAATGATTAAATTGATAATTTTTGAAATATTTGTACTTTGGTTTAAAAGAAAGTAGCAGGAACTTGAAATCAAAGAAGAAACTTTGAATCACAGAGCTTTGAACTTAGAAGGTACTTTCATGGTATTCTTACCTATTAATATCATTTCCAAGATGAGGAAATAAGACTTAAGGAAATACATGTAACCTGATTATCTTTTTCCCTGAGTCCTTTCCAAAGTACACAGAATGTCTTTTCTTAGGAATCTTAGAACACCTTTTCTTTCTAAGGCTTTCTTAGATTTTATCATTCTGACAAAATCTCAAAGATGAAATTGATAAAAGCTGAATTATATATTGAGGTATTTTTTTACTATGTATTTTTCACTTTTTCTCTCTTTCTTTTCCTATGATTCCATTAAGGTCAAAGACAATTTTGTAAACATGTTGTTGTTGTTGAGTCCCTAAATCATATCCAATTCTTTACAACCCCATGGACTGCAGCACACCAGGCCTCCCTGTCCCTCACCATCTCCCTGAGTTTTCCCAAATTCATGTCCATTGCATTGGTGATGCCATCCAACCATCTCATCTTCTGCTGCCCTCTTCTCCTTTTGCTTTCAATCTTTCCCAGGATCAAGGTCTTTTACAATGAGTCTGCTCTTTGCATCAGGTGGCCAAAGCTTGATTTCCCTTAGGATTCACTGGTTCAATCTCCTCGCTGTCCAAGGAACTCTAAGGAGTCCTCCAGCATCATAATTTGAAAGCATCACTTCTTCAACACTCAGATTTCATTACAGTCCAACTCTCACATCCATATATAACTACTGGAAAAATCATAGCTTTAACCAGATGGACCTTTGTCGGCAAAGTGATGCTTTTGCTTTTCAATAGACTGTTTATATTTGCCATAGACTTCTTTCTAAGAACCAAGCATCTTCTGATTACATGGCTGCAGTTACCATCTACAGTGATTTTGGAGCCCATTTATAAGCATCTTAGATAATAATTCTGTCCAGAATATCTGCCTTTGGCAACTTATATTGCTTTCTAAGTATCTTTTATTGACCCAAAGAGGGCTTTGCCCATAACAAGCATTTGAACTGTGGTTCTTAACCACAGTCTTATGTTAAAATCACGTGAAGCACTTTAAAAATCCTGGTGCTTATCCTTCTCTGCAGACCAACTTAGGTATCAGAACTTTATAAATCTCCCTTGATACAAATAAAGTACAAGTAAGATTGAGAGTCACTGCAATGGAGCCCAATTTATTAAGAATTCTTCCACCTTTTGAGGAACAACACAGGGCTCCTGTCTACCATGTATCTTACCTACAAAAACAAGTTTTCACTTATGAAACATTTTAAACTAATAGGCTGAGAATAGACTGAACATTCTTCTTATGCAATCCCTACATATTTTTTCAAAATGTTCATTTGCATTTATTTTATTCATTTATTAATTTAGCTGTGCTGGGTCTTAGTTGCAGCAAATGGGATCTTTGATTTTACCTGCAGCATGTGGGATATAGTTCCCAGGTTAGGGATTGAACCCTGGTCCCCTGCACTGGGAAAATAGTCTTCATCCCTGGACTAGGGAAGTCCCCTAATCCCTACATATTTTATTGGAACTTATTTTCAAACTGCCAAAACAGTTTTAACCCAAGTTATTTTTGCCCAAATCTGTATAGTAATGCAGATCAGATCTGGGATAGTAGTTGATTTCAATGCATAAAGAAAGATAACTCTCGAGTCTGCCTCCATATCACACATTTTCATGCTAATTAACCACCTATCAGTGTAACTTTGGGCCACTTCGACTCTCAAAGACATGCCTCAGAATTTTAATTTGTCCATTTGTAACCAGAATATCATTGGGGAACATAGTTTGCTCTTGTTTATCAATATGCCTAAACCAAATGGTACATTTTTGTTTGTGTTTAGTTCAAACCCTGCTGTCTCAGCATATGTCTCATAATCAAATGGTGCCCACACAGTCTCATAGGTAAATAGAAATCCCTGGGTGTTCACTGCACATGAAATCATTCACTTTAAGGTATTCATTTCCTGATCCATGAATCTCTAACAATGAGCAGGTTTGAGTTTATCAGCAGGCAGCCTTGCCAACGGGTCTGCAAGAATTACCAAATGGACCAGCAGACAATTCAGGAACACCTGCCTGATGCTTCTGTTATTGGTTGCTTTCCCAAATCAACCATTTCAGAAGAGGAAGTATGAGCTACAGTTAGATCTCAAGATTTGACACGGTTGCTGAATTGTAATTGAAAGCCATATGCCTACTCAATTTGAGGGGAAACTGTGTTGTACTGAGTTATAGACTGCTGCTTTTGCCCTAGTTTCCAGAGAGGTAGTAAACTATATTCACTATAGCATGTCCATTGGTTTCTTTGAGAATCTCTGGATGGCTTTTATGAGCTACTCTTTAAGTGTAACAGCTGTCTCTCTCTTAAAGCAAAATCTAACATCTATTTTTGAAATTAACTGTTTAAACTAAATTATAGTTAGAATCTTAAATTTGAGGGTTGACTCAAGGAACAGTTGGGCTAGACTTATACTAGAGATAAGAAATTCCAAGAAGGCAGTATATCAAAGTGGTATAAAGGAATGCTCTTTTATACCTATGTCTTTGGTCCATATATCCAAAGAAAGGACTGCCTCCATGTAATAACTTAAATCTAAGGTATAACTGCTTTCTAATTCTTGAAAATATAGATTGCCTAGCACACCTTCAACCACCACTCCCCCAAACAAACAGCTGTGAACACATCTTTAGTGATGTCTCTGTGGAAGATAGAGTATTTAAACTGCAAATGTTTGCTTTCCAGTACTTCCCAAGTTTTTTTTTCTTTTCTTTCTTTTAAAAGGAGGCCATATGACTACTTCTAGACAGTGAAGTGAGAGAAATGGATGCATATCACTTCTGACCTAGACAGCTGAGAACAAGTTTGTGACCTCCATCACTCTCTTCTTCTGCCACAGTAGTCTAGGAAGACATACGCTCTAGAAGACAGAGTCACACATGGAAGATAATTCTCCGACCCACATCAGAGTGTGAACTGGGGGAGAGGAAATCTTGCTGTGTTATTGCCACTCTAAGTTTTGTATTATGTTAACTAATATTAATTCTCAGGATTATTGCAATCTTCCTGTCTCAAGAAATATCAGCTATATAATCTATTATTTTAAAATTTTTGCTGAAAAAAAAAAATGGACATGTTTAATCCTGTAGCCAAAGAAACTGGAGCCTCATGATGGGGCTCACCTTTCACTTCCTTTTATTATATAAAGCAGGAAGAAGATTCAATATTTTCAAATAGCCTAACTGAAATCCAGAAAATATCACTGAGTTCTTTGAATTCCACAGACAGTATCAGACACATAGTAGATGCTCAATAAAAGTCCAAGGAGAAGATGGATGGATGGACAAAAAGTATTCACATCTCAATAGGAAATCTCTAGTGAAACCAAACAAAATTTATTTTTCAAAGACTAAAAACTCCTAGATATTGAGTACTTGAAGGTTTCTTTTTTTCAAATACCCGCTAGTTGTTGATTTTAAAATAAATTCCAACAAGCAGAACTAACCCTAACAATTTTAGGTACAAAGACATCTTGAGTCATTTAAAATCTTAACTATTTCACTTTGAATTCCTTTGGAACCCCCTCATGATAAATTTTCAGATTAAAAAAAAAAGGATAATTTTTAGAGAACAGCATTCAAAGTATAAGGATGGAAGGTGAAGAAAGAACATGTGGGAGATCAGATAATTTGGGCTTCAGATATTGATGTTTAATTTGCTTTTACAAGTTCAGTAAGCTAAACTCACTGTATTCCAGGTTTCTCTTTTGTAAAGAGGAATAATGAAACATTATTTGGAGGTTTGTATAGAAATTAGACAAATAAGAATAAAATCCTTAGTCCTTAATAGGAAAATTATATAGGAACATTACTATTTCTCTCTCATATCAGTTATAATGGGTAGTAGAACTTTAAGTTTTGTTGTATTCAATTTTGTTGTTGTCATTTTTTCCCCATGCTATCGGTCAGAGCTGCTTTGTTCGGGGTTTCCCAGGTTGCTCATTGAATCTGCCTGCCAAGAAGGAGACTTGGGTTTGATCCTTGCATAAGGAAGATCACCTGGAAGAAAAAAATAGCAACCCACTCCAATATTCTTACTTTAGAAATCCCATGGACAGAGGAGCCTGGTAGGCTACAGTCCATGGTGTTGCAGAGTTGGACAGGACTTAGCAAATAAAGAACAGCTTATGTTTTATTTTCTCCAAAATTGTCTACCTAGTACATTGTTCATCTTCTCGCTCTTCTACCTCCAGCTCCAGCTGTGATAAAGAGCATTGTCTCTGTTACCTTCATCTCAGAGATGGCACACTTAGTAATAAAGAAATTAGCTCTTTTTAATGATCATATCCAGAAATGCAATCTTTCATCATTTTTACATGAAATTGTATCTACCATTGGACAATTGTAACTCAGTATTGCCTGGATTAGATCATCCTTGACTGATTAGTGAAGTTATGCTACAATTTTGTCCAAATTTAAATGAACTTGAGAATTTTCTCAACTATAAAAGAATTTAGTATATACAAAGAATTGCACGAAGAATCTGATTCATGTTCAACAGTCCATCAGCCAGATGCATCTGCCATCTTAATTTCCAGGTGGCAATGGCTAATGTCTCCCAAAACTTTGGAAAGAGACTTTATGCTGACAATGCTGATAGAGATAGCTGAGAAAGCATGCATTTTTATGAAAAGGGTGTGGTCTCTAGCTGTTTCCAAAATCATACATTTCCAAAGTGCCAGAATGCTTGATTTCATGAAAAGATGAAGAGAGGATTCTCATGCCTGACTCTACAAAAAACTTAACCATCTTTTCTGGGAAATTGTTGTTGGTAGAAGAGTCACAGAGTCCACCAATAAGATAACTAACAGTTTTTAGCCTTCTCCCTCTACTGATCCAACACCCATTGGATTATTAAAAAAAAAAAAGAGAGTTCCAGAGAAACATTTACTTCTGCTTTATCAACTATGCCAAAGTCTTTGCGTGTATCACAACAAACTGTGGAAAGTTATTAAAGGTTTGGGAATACCAGACCACCTAGCTGTCTCCTGAGAAATCTGTATGCAGGTCAAGAAGCAACAGTTAAAACTGGTCATGGAACAACAGACTGGTTCCAAATTGAGAAAGGACTACATCAAGGCTGTATATTGTCACCCTTCTTATTTAACTAATACATAAAGTACGTTATGTGAAATGTTGAACTGGATGAAGCATAAGCTGGAATAAAGACTACTGGGAGAAATATCAATAACTTCAGATATACAGATGATACCACCCTTATGGCAGAAAGTGAAGAGGACCTAAAGAGCTTCTTTATGAAAGTGAAAGAGGAGAGTGAAAAATTTGGCTTAAAACTCAACATTCAAAAAATGAAGATCCTAGCATCTGGTCCCATCACTTCATGGCAAATAGATGGGGAAGCAATGGAAACCATGACAGATTTTATTTTCTTGGGCTCCAAAATCACTGTAGTTGGTGATTGTAGCCATGAAATTAAAAGACACTCATTTCTTTGAAGAAAAGCTATGACAAACCTAGACAGCATATTAAAAAGCAGAAACATTTCTTTGCCAACAAACATCCATCAAGTCAAAGCTATGGTTTTTCCAATAGTCACATATGGATGTGAGAGTTGGACCATAAAGAAAGCTGAGTGCCAAAAAACAGATGCTTTTGAACTGTGGTGTTGGAGAATTCTCTTGAGAGTCCTTTAGACTGCAAAGAGATCAACCCAGTCAATGCTAAAGAAAATCAGTCCTGAAGATTCATTCGAAGGACTGATGCTGAAGCTGAAGCTCCAATACTTTGGGCACCTGATACAAAGAACTGACTCATTGGAAAAACACTGATACTGGGAAAGATTGAACACAAGAGGAGAATAGAGCAACAGAGGATGAGATGGTTGGATGGCATCACTGACTCAATGGACATGAGTTTGAGCGAACTCCAGTAGTTGGTGGGGGACAGGGAAGCATGGTGTGCTGCAGTCCATAGCATTGCAAAGATTTGGACACGACTGAGCAACTAAACTGACTAATACCACACTAGACCCAAGACTTGATCTTTTGCATCAGGGTAGTCAGCTAAGGGACAAAAGGTAGTTGAAATCCAGCCCTGCCCTCTAACCAGTGGTGAGCCTGTGATCACAGGTCCTCCATCTGGAAGGGTGAGATTCACTTGCAGAAAGCCTCATGCCATGCAGGCTACGAATGGTTGATAATCTTGCTCAGTAAGTAGAAATGCTTCTGTTTAGGTGCCTTGTGTCAGGCTTAGTAATGTTTACTAGATAATTGTTCTGAGGGAAATGAAGGAAGTTACAATACGCATGAAGCATGATTGAGCTAGAATTTTCAGTAAATAGTTAAAGGATACCAGTATCTGCAGAAAGCAGAGGTATAATTTTATAGGACAAGGCATTCTCTCCTACATACTTCATTCTCTTGGAATTCAAATAGTTCCATTTTAAGTAATTAACAAAGTTTATAGCAAACTGTCTAATAGGACTTCCAATCTTTTCCTGAAAAAAAAAAAAATCAGTAAAAAATTGCCCACATCTATATAATTTTCAAAGCTTGTATTGAAAAATGTCTACTAAATCCTTCAGCATTTTCCTTACAAAATTAATCTGTTTTACTTTTCTCTCAGAGATATATTACACATAGTCAAGACCTTTGAAAGCATTTCTAAACATTGTTTACACAGACAAATACAGATTTTGTGCATTCCTTTTCTTCCCTAAAAATGTTTTATATATTATATGATTTTTTTATAAAACTAGTTAAAGCTGAGATTATGTATATTTATTTCTCAGTATCCCTGATACCATTTTGATATGCTAGAGCCCAAACTATAAAACATTGCACTTTTTAAATCTTTTCCTAATCTATTTTTATTTTAAAGAATACACTCTATGTTTGCTATTGTGTTTTGCAAAGTGGGTCACATGCTTTTACCCCTGATAATTTTCAGGCATTTTCTTACCTATGAAGTAAAATTTTGAAACACAGACTTGAGAGTTTTGATGTGAGCACTTGTTATTTTTTAATCCCCAAATGCAACTTTGCTTTATACGGAAATTTATAACAACTGTATTTGTCTAAGACAGAATGTGTTTAATCACCATCATTAAAAAAAATGGTGGATATTGAAATGGAATTTTACTAGTTTTTAAAATTCTTCAAGATTGTCTTCACTTTTCAAAACTTCAATACTCAGAAAGAGTAGGAGCCAAAAATAAACAACAACAAAAATTAATAGTATTGACGTTCCTGACCTGGCCATATACCAAGTTGTTAATATATTAAAAGATCTAGAATAATTATTTCATGTGTCAGAGTGACTCAGTTGTGTCCAACTCTTTGTGACCCCCATGGACTGTAGTCTACCAGGATCTTCTGTCCTTTGTATACTACAGGCAAATATACTGAAATGGGTGACCATTTCCTCCTCTGAGAGACCTTCCAGACCCAGGGATCAAAACTGGGTCTCCCCCATTGCGGGCAAGTTCTTTACCATCTGAATCCCCAGGAAAGCCCCAGGATATCTACTTAAGGGAACTGTAAATCTCCATTGCTCTTGAATTAAATAGTGCTACAACTAGGATGGCCCAGGTTTCATTTGTCATCTGACTTGTTGAATATATATAGTAATATCCCAAGTCTTAGGACATTGAGGCTTTGCTTGCCTCCAGCAGAGAGCATATTCATCTCAAATAGCATCAGGTGAGCATCTAAGTAGAGAAACAGAAATCCCTTAGTACCTAAAATAGAATTTAATTCAGGGAATTTATTACTCAAGTGTTGTACATCAGAAACAAGCTCCATAGGATGGAAAAAGAAAGAGAAAAAATACAATTCAGTTCAGTTCAG
>SJYW01002245.1:215026-229253 GCA_006410735.1 Raphicerus campestris | reverse complement strand
GGGTATCTTTCTATTTGAGTTATGTTCATGAACTCTTGAAGGCCACTTTGTCTATCTAGCATTGTGCAGGAATTAACAGCCTCACTAGCAATCTTCACCCAATGACTTTTTGTAGTTGGTTTATAAATAACCTAGTTCTCTTTCCTTTTGGATGGAGTAATTTGAAGCACCTAATTTTGTGTACCCTCCAAGGTGTTGTTTGCCTCCTAGGTTCTAGTTGCCTCCTAGGCTTACCAATTTGTGTTTCCAGCATCACTTACCATTCTGGCACCTCCCATGTAAACTCTGCATTTGAATCCTTGCCTCCACAACTTAAAACAAAAAACAACTTCCTGTATCTGATCACCCAAGTCTGACATGGCACTTAGAGTTAAAATCAAAAGATTTTTTCTTCATGTCTTTCTACCCTCATCTAAATCACTTTAGTGTCTCCTTTCTGATTCCCTGAAGTACACCTTGTTTTTACTTCATAATTTACTATGTCATGATAATAATATTGATTTGATGTTGTATAATGCTATATGCCAGAATGCTTTGAGCTACAGAATCTATTAACTGATATATTTTGCCTTATTATTTTTTCACATATATTGACTAGATTTTACTCAGTGATATTTTAAGGTCCCTTATGAAAACTATATGCAGAAATAATTGTGACATATAACTTGTGATACATTGAACCAACTGAACAGCACTCTATAAAATGCACACCAATAATTAGAGAGCAGAGGTTTAGTATAAAACTTTGATAATATTGGGAGATCGTGTACACCTGTGGCTGATTCATGTCAATGTATGGCAAAACCAATACAGTACTGTAAAATAGAATAAAGTATTAAATAAAAAAATAATAAATGCAAAAAATAAAAATAAAGTTTCATACCCTAACTTTTTAAACTGCAAGCCATATTTTGTTCCATATTATATGTTTCCACTTGCCATAATTTACTGTATTTCTAATTTTTGTTCATAGTTTTACAGATGGAAAAAAATTTTCGGTGAGATGAAATAGTTATTTACCTCTTTGGTTCATTTGACATTTATCTCTGTGTTTCCATTCTGCACGAAATTTCTACGTACCTTCTCCCCAAATACAAACTCTATGATTTCAAACTTTTACATAGCCAACCTCAGGATATGATAAGTGGCAAATAGATAATTTGACAATTAAGAGCAGAAATCCTAATAAGATAGGGTGAGAGGTAAGTAATGAGAGCAATGAACTTTGTAGTATACCAAAGAATTGAGTTGTTAGTTGATCAAATGAAAAGTATCACATGATAAATGTTACACATATCACTTCCCTACTTGTCAACAGAAACCAGAAATGAGTCTCTGTGTCTCAGTAAGAGATGTGCATTCGGAGTGAATTGTGGGCAGAAGTAGTAGAGGGAAGTAGGAACAACAACAAAAAATACACCATATGAGATTGTCTTGGCAAGTACAGATTAAATGTTTTAACTGAAAATATCTCTTTTACAAAAAAAGAAAAATAGAACACAATTAGTGAAATAAATTATTTTTACAGGTAAAAATGTTAAAATCATTATATTTGGATAAGAATTGCATCTTTCTGTAAATTGATCTTTCCCCATCACATAGACCTGATGCATATTGTTGCGGGATTGTGAATCAAGCATGAGGACAGTATTGATACTACTAAAAAAAAAAAAAATGGGGTAATAGGGCAACATGTTGGATATTAAAGACCTAAAAGCAAGAGATGCTCAATCAAATTTCCAATAACCAGTCCCCTGAGACATCCAATTCTGCCACTGAGCCAGTTTAAAACAAAAAAAGTGAAGGATGTCAACAGCAGTAATATTGAGATGCATTAACTATAAAATTGTGCTAGTGCATATAATGACAGTCATAGGACTAATAACACTTTGCAATTAAATAGCACTTAACTTCCTAGGAGTTCAAAGTGCTTCTCAATACAGTATTGAACAACCTTGTGATACAAAGAGGAAAAAGCTTCCATAGATCCCATCGATTAAAGACAATGCTTTGAACGTACACCACTAGGATACAGCTTCTTAATAAAAATGACAAGAAATGCCAAAATACTTGAGCTCACGGCTCACTAAGAAAAGAGTTTGGCACTCAAAGACAGTTGGTGACACAATGAAAAGAACTGTGATTGCCCCTTATTATTCAGCTTCAAGACTCCAATCTTTTCCTGGTTCTGCACTAACTGCCTGAGTGGCCAAGTTCACTTTTCTAACTGCCTTTGTCTCCTCATCTTTAAATGGAAGATGGTGCACTTGTATGTGTACAAGCACCAGGATTCAGTTGAAGAGTTCATTTTTTTAATTGCTTCATAGTGAACATTATCATTAACCTTGTAGGACATTTAGGTACATAACTGAGTACATGTTATTCATAAGACTTTCAACTGTACAAAATAACACTGTCATTTAATGAATCTTGTTTCCAAACACTACAAATCTCTGACTTGTCAATCTCACTAGGATGTTTCATCAAACACCATTTATAACTGAAAGCACTTTGAAAAGTATGGAGCATTAGATGAGTGAGTTATTGTTATTAACCTAATTTCCCCTTATCACCCATTATGGATCCATCCTCCATGAATTTATTAATAGATAGGATAATAAACTGGAGATTGCTTACACTAGAAAAGTAAATACATTTCCAAAATAAAAGCCTTCTATGAAATGCCCACTCTTTGAAATGTTTCTATCTTACTTGACAATAAGCCATTTGTGGGAAAACATATGCTACTCCATAGTCTTGTTCTTTCCTTTATAAGTTCACAATTTTACATGATCATTGATGGAGATGAAGATCATTGGTGGAGGATAATTTGCCTTACTGGTGTTGAGATGAATAATCTTAATATGGATATTGAATTAATGATTCTGGTTTCTCTTCTGGCTTTTTTGCTAGCTGCTTCTAGGGGTCATGGCAAGTGAATAAACGTTTGTGCTAACCTGGTGACCTCTTGTTGTTGTTTAGTCACTTAGTCATGTCCAACTCTTTGCAACCTCATGGACTGCAGCATAGCAGGCTTCCCTATCCTTCACCATCTCCCAGAGCTTGCTCAAACTCATGTCCATTGCATTAGTGATGCCATCCCAAAATCTTTTACTCTGTTGTCCCCACTCTTGCTTTTAATCTTTCCAGCATCAGAATTTTTTTAATGAGTCAGCTCTTCGCATCAGGTAGCCAAAGTACTGGAACTTCAGCTTCAGCATCAGTCTTTCTAATGAATATCCCAGATTGATTTCCTTTTCAATTGACTGGCTTGATCTCCTTGCAATCCAAGGGACTCTCAGGAGTCTTTTCCAGCACCATAGTTTGAAAGTATCAGTTCTTCAACACTCAGCTTTCTTTATAGTCCAAGTCTCACATACATACATGACTACTGGAAAAACCATAGCTTTGACTAGATGGACCTTATTAGCAAAGTAATGTCTCTGTTTTTTTAATATGCTGTCTAGGTTTGTCATAGCTTTTCTTTCAAGAAGCAAACGTCTTTTAATTTCATGGCTGCAGTCACCATCTGCATTGATTTTGGAGCCCAAGAAAATAAAATCTCCTACTGTATCCATTGTTTCTATATCTACTTGCCATGAAGTGATGGGACTGGATGCCATGATCTTAGGTTTTTGAATGTTAAGTTCTAAACCTGAGTTGTTTTTTTTTTTTTAATATAAATGTATTTACTTTAATTGGAGGTTAATTACTTTACAATATTTTATTGGTTTTGCCATACATCGACATGAATCCACCACGGTATATACACAATAGATTATTACTCACTCATTAAAGAGAATAGATTTGAATTAGTTCTGAGGTGGATGAAACTGGAGCCTAAACCAGCTTTTTAACTCTCATTGTTCACCTTCATCAAGAGGCTCTTTAGTTCCTCTTTGTTTTCTGCCATAAGGGTGATGTAATCTGAGTATGTGAGATTATGATATCCCTCCTGGCAATCTTGTTTTCAGCTTGAGCTTCATCCAGCCTGGCATTTTCCATAAACTAATCAAGAAAGTATAAAACCATAAAAGAAGCATGATAAACAGTTTGAACATAGTTTTATTAAACATAAATTATTATAGACAGGCATATTTTGGATGGTTTGCTCACCAAAACTTTTGTAGAGTTGTGTATTGAAATCAAACTAGTTAGTTTAGTTAAGGGCTTCCCTGGTGGCTCAAATGGTAAAGAATCCACCTGCAATGTGGGAGATCTGGGCTTGATCTCTGGGTTAGGAATTTCCCTTGGAAGAGGACATGGCAACCCACTCCAATATTCTTGTCTAGAGGATCCTCATGGACAGAAGAGCCTGTTGGGTTACAGTCCATGGGGGTCACAAAGAGTCAGTTGTGACTGAGTGACTAAGTGTACACACACACACACACACACACAGAGTTTAATCAAATCTAAATCTAATATAAACAAGGCTAAAGGGAAGTAAGAAAATTCAAAAGCAACCCTAAGAAACATTTCAGAATGAAATATAGAGCTGTGAACTACTATTATTATTACTGTCTGTTCAGATCTATACAAAACAAATATTTCCATGTGTAGACAATCTATATGGGAAGATTTGTGCAACTGTTTTATAATCCATAAAAGGCTAATCCTTGTAAGATATTTTCATACTTAGAAACTAGCGTACACCTTTAACTAATAGGCTGTATTCATATTCACACTTGGAAACAGCCATACACACAAAAATTTATCCGCTAAGTTTTTTCAATGACACTGTTTGACTAGCTACTGAGCTCTATGAGTTAGAGCACTTGAGACTTGTTTATTTTTTGTGTTTACAAACAGAACTATGCCAAACTCATTGACAAGCTATTTGATGTTCTTTTCCTTTCACTTAGTTCTTTAGAAACATAGTTCCTGGATAGAATGCTCTATAATAATAGAATATCTATGACATTTCTTTTTCTCTGGGTACATTGGATGTGAGAGGGTTAAAAAAAAATTATGATGCTAACTTGAAACAACCCAACAAGGTAACTTTGGGCTGCCTTAGTTTAGTGAAGACTTTAAAAGCTTTGAAAATGCTCTTAAAGTTATATGGATTTTTTTTCTTTTTATAGTCAGTGAAAAATTATATTTTAAAACTCTACAGTTCAAGGGGAAAAGCAATTATCAAAATGCAATAAACTTCTAAGTAAAGTACAAATTGCTTCCATGGCCTTAACTGTTAAAATAGAGAGCTTCTGGTAATGTGTTTCTTGAGTCAATCAGCGGGACTCTTCTTCCACATTCTGACACCCAGGGGAGGGATAGAGGTCAAAATAGAACTCTAAGAAAATACTCTTAGAAAAGCTAGACTTGAGCAAGTGGTGAGAAGTTAACATCTGATTTTTTTTCTGTTTTTTTTTTTTTCCCCCCAAGAGCTTTTTCTCTTGGTTACTTCCTTCCTGTCACCCAGTTTGATTCAAAATCTGAAAGATGAGTTAGTGAGCAGGAATACAATTATGTCCATTGCATGAGGTGAGCAACCTGGTATATTTGCAGAAAGGTAATAAATATCTGTTGGGTACTCACTTCTCTTAACTTATTTCATTTTTATTCTGCACCACACTACAAAGTAGTTAGGACCCCAGAGGCATAGAATTGGGGATTTAGAAGAAAATTTAGCTGACATCTGATCCAACATCAGAGAAGAAAAAGAAAGAGTCTAATCTGCAATATTCCAGGATATCATCTTTCTTCTCTTGGAACAGTTTTTCAGTGTGGCAGAAGAAACTACTTCTGAGAAAACTTAGTCCTTTATTAGGCAGACTTATGTTAAAAAAAATAATAAAATGTTCATCTTTTAAATTTCACCCAGGTTTCTAGATCTACTTTTTGGTGCAAAACAGACTAACATTTTTTTGAGTTGAGACAGAATGAAAACTGACTTATCTTTCGAATCTTACAGTCATTAGTTGGGTCCGGGTTCCATTTACCCTCTATGGATGTGTTGTGTAGACAAAGTTCTTATGCCTCACTTCAATTTGTTGTTGACTTATTAGTTCAGTTCAGTTCAGTTCAGCTGCTCAATCATGTCTGACTCTTTGTGATCCCCTGAATCTCAGCACACTAGGCCTCCCTGTCTATCACCAACTCCCTAAATTCACTTAAACTTATGTCCATTGAGTTGATGACTTATTAGTGGTCATATATAAATTGGTGATAATATATCTAGCTCATATGTTCACAGATTGTTGAGAAATTTATAGGTGGAACAACTATACAAAATATCAAAGATAGCATTCTTTTCCTCTTTTTAATGTTGGCCCTTGATATATTTCATTAATTACATTAATTTTATTAGATATTCTTGTACTGTACTTTCTCTGGCCAAAGTATCAATCTATCTTACCTTCACACAGTTCCTATGATGTCAACCCTAAAGGTTCATATGCTATGAATATTTGTTTCATTGTTGATTTCCCAGTATGAAAATGACCTTGCATAAATAACGTAAAACATTATCAACAGCCAAAAAAGATGAGTTGAAATCAATAGGAAATCAAGGAAAACAAAAGCAAATAACACAGATGTTTGTGCTGATAATGTCAGGAAAGGAAAGAGGTGGTAATGGTGGTTTAGTCGCTAAGTTGTGTCCGACTCTTGTGACCCCATGGACTCCAGCCTGCCAGGCTCCTCTGCGCATGGGATTCTCCAGACAAGAATACTGGAGTGAGTTGTCATTTCCTGCTCCAAAGGGAAGAGGTAGGTCTATAGATAATAATGAACAGGAGTTTACAAGGGGAATAAGTAGGCATCTAAGATAATTTTGATTCATTTGGATTTTGGAAAAATATGTACTGTTATAAAACCTTATAAATATTTTCAAGTTCTTAGAGCTCATTTCTTTAACCTCATGTCTCCAACACATACCTATTAAATACAAGCATACGCAGAGACACACAACTAGTTAAGGCATTTCTGCTGTGCCATGCTTAGTCACTCAGTCATGTCCGATGTCTGACTCTTGCAGCCCCATGGACTGTAGCCCACCAGACTCTTCTGTCCATGGGTATTTTCCAAGCAAGAATACTGTAGTGGGTTGCCATGCCCTCCTCCAGGGGATCTTCCCAACTCCGGGACCAAACCCAGGTCTCCCACATTGCAGATGGATTCTTTACTATCTGAGCCACCAGGGAAGTCCTAACGCACCTCTACTAAAGGTTATATGACAGATATGTTGTTGTTGTTGTTTAGTCATTAAGTTATGACTGACTCTTTCAACCTCATAGAGGTAGCCCACCAGGTGTTTTTGTCCATGGATTTCCCAGGCAAGAATATTAGAGCAGATTTTTATTTCCTTCTCCAGGGGATCTTCCCAACCCAGGGATGGAACCTGAATCTCCTGCATTGGCAGGAGGATTCTTTACCACTGAGCCATATATAAATTACTAAAATTAGATATTGCCATCCTTTTCTTATGTCCTTAACCCTGCCAGTTTGTTTACCATTTTTATCTCTGTGTAGTTCAGCTTTTCATACAATTTATTACTTACTTTTTAGGTATTTCTTTCCCACACCTACCTCCATTCTTCTACCTCTGGACTATTCTCTCATCTCAGATCCCTGGTCCTTAGTTTTGTGGAATCCCTCTTCTTTGGTTCATAACTGTTCTTCCCAAATCCTTGATCATGTGAGATATTTTGATACTTTCTTTTAAAAATAAAAAATTGTCATATTTACTTTTTTTAATATATCTAAAGGTTTATTAACATGCTAGATGAAGTAAAGTGTCAATCTACTCTAAATCTCACCCTTGAGGTTCACAAACATGCTTGAGAAAGGCCTTGACATTTCACTTTCACTCTTTTCCTTCCCCTCCAAAATGAACTTGTCATTTGGCCTAACCCAACAACCCAGGGCAAGGAAACGCAGTCTATCCTGTGCCTGGGAGGAGAATAATAACAGTGACTGCTGTGGTTAGCAGAGATTATAAAATTGAGTAATGATTCAGATTCACAGTTCACTCCAGTCACTAACATCTTAATTCTCTATATAAGAAAGGGTGCTAGTTCAGCCTCTAAATTGCTGCAGTAAATGTGGGTAAATCCTAGAACAGACTTTTGCATAATATCCTATGAGCAGCTTTTCAAAAATGCAGTTCCCAGGCCACCTCCAAACAGTGTGTTATTCAGTAGAGAAAAGTAAGTGTTTTTTGAAAAGGTACCTTGATACATAGCTAGAGTTGGAAACACTGATTTAGTCAGCCTGCACTCTTTTTTCCTCATCTGTGAAAATAAGATCAGAGTTATGGAATATAGCATGATAAAACTGGGGTCCTTATAAAAAATACAATTTATCTGATCCTTTCCCACAAAATTAGGTTCAGTACCTCCTTGGGCTTTGGTACTCAGAGTGAGCAGGTGAACCAGCAGCTTCATTTGACTGTCAAAGGTGAGAATTAACCTCCAGCTCAGAAGGGCTCAGGAAACTATTTTGAAAAAGTATATCAGGAAATTCTTGTGATCAGAAACATGGGAACCTCAACTAAGTTATTGATTATGTATTTGTCTATGCTCCTAAATTACATAGCCATATGGTTTTCTTTCCTATTAAAATGCAAACTACTTAAACATAAAGTGAAAGTGAAGTCATATCCAACTCTTTGAGACCCATGGACTATAGCCCAGCAAGTTCCTCATTCCATGGCATTTTCTAGGCAAGAACACTGGAGTAGGTTGCCATTTCCTTCTCAAGATCTTCCTGACTCAGGGATCGAACTCAAGTGTCCTGCATTGCCAGCAGACTTTTTACTGTGTGAGTCACCAGGGAATCCCACTTAAACACTGGGACTATACATAATATTTTTGTTTCCTCCTTACTTGTAAAAAATAGTGTATTGTGAATAGTCAGTGTCAAATAAACGCTTATTGGTGGGAGTGGAGATAGGGGTGATGAAGAGAGGGATAATATGATTTTATCAATGTAGGATACTTCAATATTATTATTATTAAATAATATTAGTAAGGCAGATGTGGAAAGACAAGCATAGCTTTTTAGTTCTTCCCCACATTGCCACAGAGTGAGTTTATTTATAGTGATGATTACATAAATATTTGTGATATTAATCATGAAGGAAAAAAATGTAAGAGAGATTAAAAAAAAAAGTATTAACCATGCTATGAGCGTTTTGTGTAGTGGGGGTATTTTCATTACTTTGGATAGTTGCTTTTCAGAGATAAATTGACATTCAGTCTCAAATTTGTCAGATAGTGACAGAGATGTAAAAAGCTAAACTTTTGTTTACATCAGAAGATTAACTAGGCACACTGTTAGAATATTCAATAGGAAAACCGTGATAGATAAATTGTCAAAGAGAACTTCCAGAAACTACTCAATGATTAAAAAAAAAAAAAAAAGATATACAGTCTTTTCTTCTGATGTGAAGACTCTTGCAACTGCACTTTTAAATATGTATGACTAAAACCTTACCACTTTAACCTAGTCTTCAAACCACAGGAAGGGAAGTTCCTTTACAGAAGCCTTATAAACCAACAGACTGAGAATAAAAATGCAGTGAAAACTCATTGATGTATTGAGAGAGGGAAGCCATTTGATGAAGGATAATGAGCTAAAAGCAGCTTCTCTCAAGGAAAAATTTCTATTGTCTTGTGTAGTCTTAACATGCAGAAATCAGTGTAAAAACTTTTGCTCATCTACAAGTAAGCAAAGACAAAAAAAAAAAAAAAAAAAGAAATTGAGTGCTTCTTAATATGCAAATGTCTGGAATTGTTTGAGGGAGGGTGGGAAAACTAAAGTTTGAAGGGCTTTACTTCATTCATGTTTGGAGATTTGACCCAAGGTAGACACTCGTAAGACAGTGGAACTAACTAACTAAAGATGAAAGGGTTAAAAATATCCCAATGTGTACTGGCCTGGTGTCATATTCATGGACAATCTTAACTTTATAAAGTGAGCAATTTGAAGAGCAGTTTAAGTGCAAAAATAATCATTTTTCCCCCTTCACAAAGTCTCCAAGCTGCAAAATTGAACATTTCTATGAAAATCACATTTTTCAGCATAGTGATACAGTTGTGAAGGACAGGGCAATTGAGTGCACTGTGAAAAGTTAATGTGTTCTACTGACACGACATTCAAAAGCCAAGTAGATCAACCTCTTTGCCCTGAAATTTAGTACCTTCTTGCTGTAGACCCAGGGAAATTTTTATCATGAGAAGATTTTATGATGCACAAATGACCACATATAACTGAATATGAACTAGTGTGCATTTCAGTATGGAAGGTTTTCATCTTGTGTCCACCTCTTAATCTTGATGACAAACCACCTCACAGAGAAGTTAGCAATTTGAATGCCTGCACAGGAAGTAAAATCTAACTATATAATACTTGTTAAAAACTATTTTTTCTAATTAACTAGTTTGACCTAATGCAGTCATTTTTTCATTTAATGTTGATCTCTTTCTTTTTTATACTCTCCTTCCTGGATAAGATCCCTTTTCTTTCTTTCATTTCCATTCAACCTAGGGTCAACCATTTAATGTCCTGATTCAGTTCAGAAAATCCTAACACACTTAGCAAATCTTTGTTTAATGTATAACAACTGAGTAGAAGGTGAAATATAGAAAAAGAAGAGAGAGGAGTTGTATTTTAGAAGTTCCTCTTCTATAAATACCTAAAAGCCTTTACTGTCTATAGCATAACATTTGCCCCTTAATTCATGCTCTGTATTTTCACATTAATAGTTCAATGAAAGTGGATTCTGTTTTCCTAAGTAAAGAACACACTTCGTTAAAAAAGTGCATTATATGTTACATTTTATCTTAATTCCCCCTAAGTCCTAGCTTATAAAGTGGGCTTTTAAAAAAATTTTTGTTGTATTATACTCGAATACCAAACCATGTTTTAAAAAACCATTTAAAAAAATCAGTGTATTAAACATTTGTATAAAGAAAACTAAAGCTAAGTTTTTGTTTGTTTGTTTATTTAATAATATAACAGGTTTCAGTGCATAACCAATGCCAGTTAAGGGTAGCTCATTTATTATTTGTTATATCAGAAATCCTCAGGTAAAACAGGGCTTTACAAAAATATGTGAAGGTTATTATAGGGTAAATCTTCATCATGGAGAGAAGTATGCACATAAAATACTACCTCATGGATTTTAAAGTAAGAAGAAACATTAAAAGTTAATGAAAATATAAGTTTAGGATAAATGTGTGGAATTTTTAAAATGGAGATGATACAAAACAGGGCTTTAAAAAATTATTAATAAGTATTGTTTAGAGATTGGCATATCAGGGAAAAATAGATAATTTAGAATTTGATTTTTATTGCTCATTGTTTCAATTGGAAAGATTATAGCATTATAAAAAGTTGGTCTGTGAGCTACACTTTAAAGTAATTTGCATTCCTATAAAAACTCTGACTTATGCTCAGAAAGGAGGCAAATCAAGAATTTATTCTTTGTTAAACTGTCTGTTTTTGTATGTTCAATTAAAGGATGTTAATGGCATTAGTGAAGCCCTACCTCTTAGAAATTTACAGCACAAAAAGCACATATGAAAGATGGCTTCAGTTCATTTCAGTTCGGTTGAGTCACTCAATTGTGTCTGAATTTTTGCAACCCAATGAATCGCAGCACACCAGGCCTTCCTGTTCATCACCAACTCCCGGAGTTCCCTCAAACTCATGTCCATCGAGTCAGTAATGCCACCCAGCCATCTCATCCTCTGTCGTCCCCTTCTCCTCCTGCCCCCAATCCCTCCCAGCNCTCAGAATTTTCCACAGTCTTGTGATCCACACTGTCCAAGGCTTTGACGTAGTCAATAAAGCAGAAATAGATGTTTTTTTTCTGGAGCTCTCTTGCTTTTTCCATGATCCAGCGGATGTTGGCAATTTGATCTCTGGTTCCTCTGCCTTTTCTAAAGCCAGCTTGAACATCTGGAAGTTTGCGGTTCACATATTGCTGAATTCTGGCTTGGAGAATTTTGAAGATGGCTAGTTGTAGCCTAATATCCATGTTTACTTAATTTATAGTAATAGCATGTTAGCTAGGTACATGGCCATTCAGCTAAAAGCTACACTGCCCACCATCTTTTAGTGCCAACTTTAGCCATATGGTCGTGTTCTAAAGAAACAGATAAGGAGAATGAGTGTGTACAAGTCCCAGGTATTGCCCTGGGAGGTGAAGGGGGAAATACTGTGGGTTATCCTGGTTCTTTATTCTCACCAGCTGCTCAAAAATGGTGAAAACTGGGAAATTTTTATATTCAGAAAACACATTTGAAGAATTATGGTACCACTGTAGGCCCTGGAATTCTAGAATATAACTTGATCATTACACAACATAAAAATCAGCTTCTATTTCAAACCCAATATCAAATCATCTTTTTCTTTATCTCCTTCTTCACAAAGCTTAACTAATATACTAACTAATATCAATACTTTGCTTGCTTTAACAATTAATTTAATATAACAGATTTTTCAAGTGTATTAATTAATAGAGTACATTGTTATTCATGGAAGACTGAATAACAAATACATTTGTATATGGCACACGTGTACTGTACAACATCATATATTGAAAAAAGTCATGTAATTTTATTAGACAGTAGGAAAGCAGCAGAGACCACAAAAAAAAAAAAAATCAGAGGAACAAATCAAGAGGTTATGAGGAAAACAGTAAAAATCTTTTAATAAAATCCATTATCAAAAGTTGTGAGCTGGTTTGAAATGAAATTTAAACATCGGAAATGGTTAATAGAAAGCATACATATTATGACTANCACAAAAAAAAAAAAAAAAATCAGAGGAACAAATCAAGAGGTTATGAGGAAAACAGTAAAAATCTTTTAATAAAATCCATTATCAAAAGTTGTGAGCTGGTTTGAAATGAAATTTAAACATCGGAAATGGTTAATAGAAAGCATACATATTATGACTAGATGCTAATGTTCACCAGTTACCACCAAGTATCTAGCAACAGTGTCTCCTTACTTCTGTTGAATTAGGAACTGGATGGTATAAGCCTATCTGCTATAGTAAATTTTAAAATTTGAGAGAATTTGAAAACTTTATGCCTTTGAAATACCAGTTGGGGGTGCAGAATTGGTTTGGAGGGATAGGAGATGGGCAAGAAAGATTGGTAGATACCCACCTGAACAGGGTAAAATTTCAGACCCCTGAAGGGTTAACCTTGTTTAGATATTAAGTAGAAGTTAATCTATTTGTTTCACTTATTATCAAAATTCCTGTGGAAGGTTAAAAGGTGATAAAGAAAGAGTCTGTAGGAGAATAAACATTTAGCAGTAAGAAAAGTAAAAAGCAGTAAAAAAAAAAGAAATAATAAAAAAAAAAAAATCCCTTTTCTTGGGATAGATGATATGATAATCTCTCATATGATAGTCCCTCTTAGTTTCTCTTGTCAACGTATATTAACTAATTGCAAATTTGCACATTAGACTTTGAATACTCACTACTATGAGCATTGTACTTGACCCATAAAAATTGCACGACAAAAAGACATTTTTGTGTCACCTTGCAGACAATATAACATAACAGCATCATCTCTGATCTGGCCATAATCATCAGAGGTTTCTTCTGCAGCTTTCTGAGCTTGTTCTGATTTTTGACTAATATCTTTGAGTCCATGGTCCATGATCAGCTTTTGATTCAACTCATATGTCAGCATAGTCAGAACAATTAATACAATATTTCAGTATAGACGACTGGATGCCAAAATTAGCCTATGTCAATCACATTGATAAACATATTTTAGAGTCATAAAAATTTATTTTTGAGAAATTCAATTTCATGAAAACAAATGTGTTTCCAACAAAACTGAAAATTTAGGACACTGAGCAGCTACTATGAGTAAATAATAATTTCTTAAGATGTTTTTACCTATGTGACTTTAGATTCTAAAATAGCTAAAATTATGTTAGGGAAAGAAAATTGTTGAGCAACAGAGAGCTTAGGGAAAATATAGATTTACAATTACTTTAACCTGCTGAAGCCTCGTTTATTCTTTAAGATTCAGTCCACTTCTCATCAACGTCCTGAAACTTTCAAACTTTCAACCACATGACCTGCAATTTTTCTCTCTCTTGGGAAATTCTGTAAAATTTATGACTCCTAGATATCATCTACAGTGCTTTTACATAGTATTATATATATATATATACATAATATATATATATATATACACCCTTTGTCTATTCTTACATTCAAATGTAATTTAGAACTTTTTATTTTATATTAG
>SJYW01002245.1:179282-203740 GCA_006410735.1 Raphicerus campestris | reverse complement strand
TTTTTTTTTTTTTTTTTTGTAATCACACCATAAAGAAGGCTGAAGCCAAACTGATACTTTCAAACTGTGGTGATGGATAAGACTCTTGAAAGTCCCTTGAAACTCTGATATTGTGGCCACTTCATGCAGAGGCAACTTGTTGGAAAAGACCCTGATGCTAGGAAAGATCAAAGCCAGGAGGAGAAGAGGGTGAGATGGTTGGATGACATCACCAACTCAATAAACATGGGTTTGAGCAAACTCTGGGAGATGGTGAAGGGCAGGGAAGCCTGGTGTGCTTCAGTTTATGATGTCACAAAGAGTCAGACATGACAACAACTGAACAATTATAGTAACTTTACCTATAGTACTACAATTAATGTGCAATTAATACCTTGCTCTTTGAATGGAATGATAGAATGTTTTCATAGGTGGATCCATGAATTAACATAGTTTGAGCCTAAATACCTGGATTATGCCTAAAGAAACAAAAGAGAAATGGCAGTGCAACATTGACTTTCCAGAGGTGCTTGAAGAGGAGAATAGAAATGCTGAGAATAAATTGAAATGACAAAGTAGAATTCTTAAGCAGGGACAGAAGACAGTCTGTGCTCTAAAGCTCTATNTATGGCAGAAACTGAAAATTGTCTACCTAATTTGGTTTTGCCTTCTTCTACTGAACTGAACTGATAATAACACAAGTTAAGACAGAGCACTGTAACTATCTGAGGCTATGATTCCCAGGGTTACCTTCAGCTAGATATGTTCATGTGAACAAACTGTCAATGACGGAATTACTTTATAAAGTAAGTGAAATTTCACTTATTTTTTTTTAATAGCTTCTCTGGTTCTGAACTTTCCTTTACCTTTGGGCCAATGGGTATGCCAATAAGAACAATGAATTTAAAGATAGTATGTTGGAGACAGCAAAATTGCCATCATCTTTGGTCCCTAGAGTTGGGCTATTGACATTCTGAAATCCTCACTTTTGACTGTTGTGTGAAATAGAAATACACTTCTTCTTTTTTTTTTTGTTGTTTTTTTTTTTGTTTTTGGTAATCACACCATAAAGAAGGCTGAAGCCAAATTGATACTTTCAAACTGTAGTGATGGATAAGACTCTTGAAAGTCCCTTGAAACTCTGATATTGTGGCCACTTCATGCAGAGGCAACTTGTTGGAAAAGACCCTGATGCTAGGAAAGATCAAAGCCAGGAGGAGAAGAGGGTGAGATGGTTGGATGACATCACCAACTCAATAAACATGGGTTTGAGCAAACTCTGGGAGATGGTGAAGGGCAGGGAAGCCTGGTGTGCTTCAGTTTATGATGTCACAAAGAGTCAGATATGACAACTGAACAATTACAGTAACTTTACCTATAGTACTACAATTAATGTGCAATTAATACCTTGCTCTTTGAATGGAATGATAGAATGTTTTCATAGGTGGATCCATGAATTAACATAGTTTGAGCCTAAATACCTGGATTATGCCTAAAGAAACAAAAGAGAAATGGCAGTGCAACATTGACTTTCCAGAGGTGCTTGAAGAGGAGAATAGAAATGCTGAGAATAAATTGAAATGACAAAGTAGAATTCTTAAGCAGGGACAGAAGACAGTCTGTGCTCTAAAGCTCTATTTTGTTAAAAATGGAAGAAATTGATTAATAGTCATTAATTTTCCAAAAATGTGTATATCTGAAAATTCCTTATGCATTAAGGTAAAGTACTTAAACTGAATAATTAAAGTTAGAAGTTAATAATAGTTTCACAATAATTATATAGCACTGTTGAATAAATAATGGACCAGGAGAAAGATTCCATGTTAAGAAAACGTGTGTGTATGTGTGTGTGTGTGTGTGTGTGTGTGTGCTCAATCAGTTGTATCTGACTCTTTGAGACCCCATGGACTTTAGCCTGCCAGACTTCTTTGTCCAATGGATTATCTAGGCAAGACTACTGGAGTGGGTTGCCATGCTCTCTTCTAGGGGATCTTCCCAATCCTGGGATCTGACCTCCATCCCCTCATCTCCTGCATTGGGAGATGGATTCTTTACCACTGAGCCCAGGAAAACATAGCACACATTTAACTATTTGAATAATATTAATATATGAAAAGGACTAATATCACCTTAAGGTTGAAAAACTTTCCCTGAAGATGTTCTGTTACAAAATTATAGGATTATTTAGGAAGGAAGATAAATAGATGAAGAGCTTTTCAAGAATTGGTGCACAAAAGTCCTTTAAATGGGAAAAATGAAATAACTAAAGGAAGACCAATATGCCTAGGAGGAGAAAAAATATAATAATAACAAGAATTGAAAATAGCAATATCAACAGAAGCCAGAGTTTGCAAAAATTATTAAACTATAACTTAAATTACATTCTATATTGTAAGCTGATAACTTGTACATTTGAACATATGCACAAATACACACTCTTTTCTTAAAACAATGATTAACTAAATTTGAAGTATATTCTTTTGTATTTTCTATTATTCTGATAGTTTATTATGGTTCACTAATGGGCTTTTCTCCAAATATTTAAAATACTATTTTAAGGGGAATGTGCCACAGGTTGTGGAGTAGGAAGACCCTGAATTCACTTGCTCTCATGGGCAAACCAAAAATCACAGCTATTTACTACTGATGAGGAAGACCAGAAGACTAGCAGAACAGATCTCCCACAGCCAAAGGTATAACGAAGAAACCATATTGATATGGATAAGGGTGGTGGAGATGCAGTATAATCAAGAGTTATAACCTCATTTGGGATTTCCAGGCAGCTCAGTAGTAAAGTTATCTACCTGACAATGCATTCAGAAGATGCAGGTTCAATCCTTGGGTCATGAAGATCCCCTGGAGGTAGAAATGGCAACCTGCTCCTGTATTCTTGCTGGGAAAAATCCCATGGACAGAGGAGCTTGGCAGGCTACAGCTACAGTCCATGGGGTTGCAGAGTCAGACATGGCTGAGCACACGTGCATGCATACCCTCATTTAGGCAACACATGAACAGGAGAATACTGGCAGAGGTTGCCCCCAAAGAACGTGAGGTCCAAGTCCCACATCAGGCTTTCCAGCCCAGGGGTCTTTTACTGGAAGATGGGCCCTCAGAATGTTCGTGTTTGAAGGCCAGATAACTTATTTTTGGGAGAAGCCAAAGGCTGTGAGAAATAGACTCCACTCTGACAGAGCACACATAAAATTTTACACATTGTAGGATCCATTGAAGAAGCAGCAATTAGAAAGCTGTTTGCAGTCAGGTGCTCTGTCATGTCTGAGTCTTTGCAACCCCATGAGATGCAGCCTGCCAGACTTCCCTGTCCTTCACTGTCTCCCAAAGTTTGCTCAAACTCATGCCCCTTGAATCAATGATACCATCCAGCTATCTCATCATTGGTCATCCTCTTACTCTCCTGCCTTCAATCTTTTCCAGTGTCAGGGTCTTTTCCATTGTGTTGCTCTTTGTATCATGTGTCCAAAGTATTGGCACTTCAGCAAAAGTTTGAAAGCATCCTAGGTCAAACCCACCTGCTTATTTTGGAAAACCTCTTGGAGGGACAGGAGGTAACTGGAGCTCACCCTGGAGACATAGAAACCAGGGATAGCCATTACTGGGAGCTCATTCTTCCACAAAGACACTGATGATAGCCAGAGACATTTTGGTATCCTCTATATAGCTTAATAATGCTGGGATTCAGCTTTGCCACTAGTCTATGGGCATCAGTACTAGGATGCTTGAGACCAAGCAGCTTGCTGGGCATGGGCATAGCCTCACTCACCAGCAGGACTGCTGCCTTAAAATCCTCTGAGCCTACAGCCACCCTGGAATGTGGTACCATTCACCAAAGGGCCCAGTCCAACTCCCCACACAGTACACTGGCACCAGCTCCAGGACCCCAAGGCCCTACAATCAGAGAGACCAGGAACCAGTGGGCTTGCACTAGGCTTAAGACTAGCCTCACCCAGCAATGGCCAAGTAACAAGCCCAGGGCACTCTGGTAAGCCCTGGCCCCACCAACCAGTGAGCCAACACACCAACTCCAGGACCCTCAGATCCTCACAGCCAGAGACTCTGGAACCTGGCTTTTCCACCAGTAAGCTGGCATTAACCCCCTGTCTCACCTACCAACAAGGAGACACCAGCTATGGGACTCTCAGGCTCTGCAGCCAGAGACCATAGGATGTGGATTCACCAATCAGTGTGGGACATTAGCCTTTGGACCTGGACTCACCTGCCAGTAAGCCCACTCCAACCCAAAGACTCTGCAGACCAGAATCACACACTGATGCTGCTGCTGCTGCTGCTGCTAAGTCGCATCAGTCATGTCCGACTCTCCAACCTCATAGATGGAAGCCCACCCGGCTCCTCTGTCCCTGAGATTCTCCAGGTAAGAACACTGGAATGGGTTGTCATTTCCTTCTCCAATGCATGAAAGTGAAAGTGAAGTAATTCAGTCATGTCCGACTCTTAGCTACCCCATGGACTGTAGCCTACCAGANAGTGTGGGACATTAGCCTTTGGACCTGGACTCACCTGCCAGTAAGCCCACTCCAACCCCAAGATTCTCCAGACCAGAATCACACACTGCTGCTGCTGCTGCTGCTGCTGCTGCTGCTGCTAAGTCGCATCCAGTCGTGTCCAACTCTCCAACCTCATAGATGGAAGCCCACCCGGCTCCTCTGTCCCTGAGATTCTCAAGGTAAGAACACTGGAATGGGTTGTCATTTCCTTCTCCAATGCATGAAAGTAAAAGTGAAGTAATTCAGTCATGTCCGACTCTTAGCTACCCCATGGACTGTAGCCTACCAGGCTCCTCCATCCATGGGATTTCCCAGGCAAGAGTGCTGGGGTGGAGTGCCATTGCCTTCTCCAGAATCACACACTAGAAGCAAGCAAAACCCAACTAAAGATCTCTACAGCCCTGTACTATGCCACGTCAGGACCCAGAGGCTAGTCACACTTATCAGAATTCCTTAAGTAGTCATCCTACTGAAACAGGATTCACACAGCTGATGTATGGTGCAAAAATAGAGCATATAGCTCTGGTGATGATACAAAGGTGCTTTTGGAACACATTGTTGTTGTTGTTCAGTCACTCAGTTGTGTCCTACTCTTTGCAACCCCGTGGACTGCCACACAGGATCCTTCCTTGTCCTTTACCATTTCACGAAGCTTGCTCAAACTCATGTCCATTGAATCAGTGATGCCATCCAACCATTTCATCCTCTATGTTCCCTATTTGCCCTATTATACAAAATAACATCTCTCTGAATTCAGTAAATATAGGTAACCTACCAAATACATAGCATAAAGGCAGTAAATTAGCCAAAATGAGGTGACAGAGGAAGATGTTCCAAAAGAAGGAACAAAGTAAAACTTCAGAAAAACAAAGGAGAGGTAAGCAAACTACCTGATAAAAAATTAAAAGTAATAACTGTAAAGATGTTCAAAGAACTCAGGAGAGACTGGATGAACAGTGTTAGATGTTTTTAACAAAGAGTTAAAAAGATAAAGAAGAAACAAAGAGATAAATAATAAAATAACTTAAATTTTTAAACACACTAAAAGAAATAGACATTAAAGTAAATGCTTGTTGTTGTTGTTCTTCACCCAGTTGTCTCCAACTTTTTGAGATCCTATGGACTGCAGGAAGTCAGACCTCCCTGTCCCTTACCATCCCCCAGAGTTTGTTCAAGTTCATGTTCACTGCACTAGTGGTGCTCTCTAGCCATCTCATCCTCTGATGCTCTCTTCTCCTTTGGCCCTCAATCTTTCCCAACATCAGGAAATTTTCCAATGAGTCATCTGTTTGCATCAGATGACCAAAATATTGGAGCTTCAGCTTCAGCATCAGTCCTTCCAGTAAGTATTCAGGGTTTATCTCCCTTAAGATTGACTGGTTTGATCTCCTTGCTGTCCAAGGGATTTTCAGGAGTCTTCTCTAGCACACACTTTGAAAGCATCAATTCTCCTCTTCACACTCTACCATTTAGAATAGCATCATCAGCATATTTAAGGTTGTTGGTGTTTCTCCTGCTTATCCCAACTTGTTACTCATCCAGTTAGGCATTTCTCATGATGTGCCCAGCATATAGGTTAAACAAACAGAGTTACAGCAGACATTACTATTTCATTCCTTTCTCAATCTTGAACCAATAAGTTGTTCCACACACGGTTCTAACTGTTGTTTCTTGACCCACATACACATTTCTCAGGAGACAGGTAAGATGGTCTGGTATTCCCATCTCTCTAGGAGCTTTCCACAGTTTGTCATGATCCACACAGTCAAAGGCTTTATTATAGTCAATGAAATAGTGATAGATTTTTTTTTCCTGAAATTTCCTTGCTTTCTTTATAATCCAGTGAGTGTTGGCAATTTGACGTCTAATTTCTCTTCCTTTTCTAAACCCAGGTTGGACATCTGGAAGTTCTCGGTTCACATAATGCTGAAGCCAAGTGCAAAATTTTAAGCATGACCTTAGTAGCATGGGAGATGAGTCCAGTTGTTTGGTTAGCACATTCTTTGGTACTACCCTTCTTAGGAATTGGAATGAGGATTGGTCCATTTTAGTCCTGTGGCCACTGCTGAGTCACACAGATTTGCTGACATAATGAATGCAGAACTTTGATGGCAGTAAACCTGAGAGAAGGAGTAAGAATGCAACGTTTTAAAAACATGTTTGAGCTTAAGAAGCCAACAAATTAAAACAACCTTGTATAGATAGATAGATGATAGATTTAAATCTCATGATAACCACAAACCAAAAATCTATAATAGATACACACACCAAAAAAGGAGAAAGATTCAAATGTAACACTAAGAAGAATAATTAAGTTACAAGGAAAGAGAGCCAAGGTAGAAAATATAACAGCAGCAATAAGAAACAAAACCAACCCCAAAACAAAATATGGCAATACGTACACACATATCAATAATTGCTTTAAATATAAATGAACCAAATGTTCCAATCAAAAGACACAGAGTGGCTGAAGGAGTATAAAATCAGCACTCACATAAATGCTCATTTTAGATCTAAAGACACACAGAGACTGAAAGTGAGGGGATGGATAAATACATTTTATGCATATAGAAACAAAAAGTCATGGTAAAGCAATGTTTATATCACACAAAATAGACATTAAAATAATGATTGTAACAAGAGACAAAGAAGGACATTACATAATGATCAAGGGATTAATCCAAGCAGAAGAAATAACAACTGTAGATAAACATACACCAGTGTTGGAGCATCTAAATACATAAAGCAAATATTAACAGGCCTAAAAGGAGAAGTTGAAAGTAACACAATAATAGTAGGGGGCACTAACACTTCATTAACATAAGTGATTAGAGCATCCAGACAGAAAATCAATAATGAAATGCTTGCCTTAAATGATCCATAATACCAACTGGAATATATATATATACATACATACATACATACATACATACATATATATATATATATATATATATATGGAGAAGGAAATGGCAACCCACTCCAGTGTTCTTGCCTGGAGAATCCCAGGGACGGGGGAGCCTGGTGGGCTGCCATCTATGGGGTCGCACAGAGTCGGACACGACTGGAACGATGCAGCAGCAGCAGCAGCATATATACATATATCACGAAATAAAGTCTAACATATAGACATAGAGGGTTCTCAGGTGGTGCTAGTGGTAAATATCTCATTTACCATGAAAAAGATGTAAAAGACTCAAGTTCAATCCCTGGGTTGGGAAGATCCCCTGGAGGAGGACATGGCAACCTCCTCCAGTATTCTTGTCTGGATAATCCCATGGACAGAGGAGCCTGGCAGGCTACAGTCCATAGTTTTGCAAAGTGTAGGACATAACTGAAGAGACTTATCACGCCATGTATGCACAGAGAGAGAGAGAGAGAGTATTCCATCCAAGTTCAGCAGAATGTATATTATTTCAAGTATCCACGTCCAAGAAGCGTTGGCTGATCGGGGGTAGGAGGGACAAGAGGAGGTATTCCATGTTCAAGGTCAGGAGAGGTGGCTGTGAAGAGATATCCCTCTTCCAAGGTAAGGAGCAGTGGCTGTGCTTTGCTGGAGCAGCCATGAAGAGATACCCCACGTTCAAGGTAAGAGAAAATGAAATAAGACAGTAGGTGTTGTGAGAGGTATCAGAGGGTAGACACCCAAACCATAATCACAGAAAATTAGTCAATTTGACCACACTGACCACAGCCTAGTCTAACTCAATGAAACTAAGCCATGCCATGTGGGGCCACGCAAAAAGAACCGGCCATGGTGGAGAGGTCTGACAGAATGTGGTCCACTGGAGAAGGGAATGGCAAACCACTTCAATATTCTTGCCTTGAGAACCCCATGAACTGTATGAAAAGGCAAAATGATAGGACACTGAAAAAGGAACTCCCCATATCAGTAGATGCCCAATATGCTACTGGAGATCTGTGGATAAATGACTTCAGAAAGAATAAAGGGATGGAGCCAAAGCAAAAACAACACCCAGCTGTGGATGTGACTGGTGATTTAGAAGCAAGGTCTGATGCTGTAAAGAGCAATATTGCATAGGAACCTGGAATGTTAGATCCATGAATCAAGGCAAATTGGAAGTGGTCAAACAGGAGATGGTAAGAGTGAACGTTGACATTCTAGGAATCAGCGAACTATAATGGACTGGATTGGTGAATTTAACTCAGATGACCATTATATCTACTACTGTGGGCATGAATCGCTTAGAAGAAATGGAGTAGCCATCATAGTCAACAAAAAATTCGGAAAGGCAGTACTTGGATGCAATCTCCAAAACGACAGAATGATCTCAGTTCATTTCCAAGGCAATTCATTCAATATCACAGTAATCCAAGTCTACACTCCAATGAGTAACCCAGAAGAAGTTGAAGTTGAATGGTTTTATGAAGACCTGCAAAGTCTTTTAGAACTAACACCCCCAAAAAAGATGTCCTTTTCATTATAGGGAACTGGAACGCAAAAGTAGGAAGTCAAGAAACACCTGGGGTTATAGGCACGTTTGGCCTTGGAATGCTAAATGAAGCAGGGCAAAGACTAATAGTTTTGTCAAGAGAAGGCACTGGTCATAGCAAATACCCTCTTCCAACAACACAAGAGAAGACTACACGTGGACATCACCAGATGGTCAACACTGAAATCAGATTGATTATATTCTTTGCAGCCAAAGATGGAGAAGCTCTATACTGTCAGCAAAAACAAAAGTGGAAGCTGATTGTGGCACAGAACATGAACTCCTTATTGCCAAATTCAGACTTAAATTGAAGAAACTAGGGAAAACCACTAGACCATTCAGGTATAACCTAAATCAAATTCCCTACGATTATACAGTGGAAGTGAGACACAGATTTAAGGGACAAGATCTGATAGACAGTGTGCCTCATGAATTATGGAGTGAGGTTCATGACATTGTACAGGAGATAGGGATCAAGACCATCCCCATGGAAAAGAAATGCAAAACAGCAAAATGGTTGTCTGAGGAGGCCTTACAAATAGCTGTGAAAAGAAAAAGAAAAAATAAAAGATATAACTATCAGAATGCAGAGTTCCAAAAAATTGAAAGAAGAGATAAGAAAAAGCCTTCTTCAGTGACCAATGCAAAGAAATACAGGAAAACAACAGAATAGGAAAGACTAGAGATCTCTTCAAGAAAATTAGAGATAGCAAGGGAACATTTCATGCAAAAATGGGCTCTTTGCATAAAGGACAGAAATGGCATGGACCTAACAGAAGCAGAAGATATTAAGAAGAGGTGGTAAGAATACACAGAAAAACTGTACAAAAAAGATTTTCACGACCAAGATAATCACGATGGTTATTCACTCACCTAGAGCCAGACATCCTAGAATGTGAAATCAAGTAGGTCTTAGAAAGCATCACTACGAGCAAAGCTAGTAGAGGTGATGAAATTCCAGTTGAGCTATTTTAAATCCTGGAAGATTATGCTGTGAACGTGCTGTACTCAATATGCCAGCTAATTTGGAAAACTCAGCAGTGGCCACAGGACTATATGAGGTCAGTTTTCTTTTCAATGCAAAAGAAAGGCAATGCCAAAGAAGGCTCAAACTACCACACAATCATACTCATCTCACACGCTAGTAAAGTAATGCTCAAAATTTTCCAACCCAGGCTTCAGCAATAAGTGAACCATGAACTTCTTGATGTTCAAGCTGGTTTTAGAAAAAGCAGAAGAACCAGAAATCAAATTACCAACATCCACTGGATTATCAAGAAAGCAAGAGAGTTCCAGAAAAACTTCTATTTCTGCTATCGACTATGCCAAAGCCTTTGACTGTGTGGATCACAATAAACTGTGGAAAATTCTTCAAGAGATGGGAATACCAGACCACCTGACCTGCCTCTTGAGAAACCTATATGCAGGTCAGGAATCCACAGTTAGAACTGGACATGGAACAACAGACTGGTTCCAAATAGGAAAAAGAGTACATCAAGGCTGTATACTGTCATCCTGCTTATTTAACTTCCATACAAAGTTCATCATGAGAAAAGAAGGGATGGAAGAAAGACAAGCTAGAATCAAGACTGCTGGGAGAAATATCAATAACCTCAGATACACAGATGACACCATCCCCTGGCAGAAAGTGAAGAGGAACTAAAAGCCTCTTGATGAAAGTGAAAGAGGAGAGTGAAAGAGTTAGTTTAAAGCTCAACATTCAGAAAAGGAGATCATGGCATCTGGTGCCATCACTTCATGGGAAATAGATGGGGAAACAGTGGACACAGTGTCAGACTTTATTTTGGGGAGCTCCAAAGTCACTGCAGATGGTGAATGCAGTCATGAAATTAAAAGACACTTACTCTTTGGAAGGAAAGTTATGATCAACCTAGATAGCATATTCAAAAGCAGAGACATTACTTTGCCAACTAAGGTCCGTCTAGTCAAGGCTATGGTTTTTCCTGTGGTCATGTATGGATGTGAGAGTCGGACTGTGAAGAAAGATGAGCACCAAAGACTGATGCTTTCGAACTGTGGTGTTGGAGAAGACTCTTGAGGGTCCCTTGGACTCTAAGGAGATCCAACCAGTCCATTCTGAAGGAAATCAGCCCTGGGATTTCTTTGGAAGGATTGATGCTAAAGCTGAAACTCCAATACTTTGGTCACCTCATGTGAAGAGTTGACTCATTGGAATAGACTCTGATGCTGGGAGGGATTGAGGGTAGGAGGAAAAGGGGAAGACAGTGGATGAGATGGCTTGATGGCATTATCGACTCGATGGACATGAGTTTGGGTGAACTCTAGGAGTTCGTGATGGACAGGGAGGCCTGGCATGCTGCAATTCATGGGGTTGCAAAGAGTCAGACACAACTGAGTGACTGAACTGAACTGAAGAGCATTGGGGATTTTTGAATGTTTTAATGTGGGAGTGGAATGGGAATTGGAAGAATCAGGTTTGTTTTTAAAACAATTTATCCATTTCCATTATTAGAATGGATTGGATTTTTCAAAACTAGATTCAGAGAGAAAATTTTCTGATGTTTTGACATGGGATGATCATGACCTGTAATAGGATAAAAACATAGGTGATATGTGTGAATTGATAAATGAGAGAAAAATTAATTCTAAAAATGTGTTATGTTCACATGTATATTTGAAATAACACTTGATACAGTTTGAGTAAAGACAATCAAATATTTATATATTCATTCATAAAACCTATTGATATATTCATTTTTTCTGCAATGATGACTCTTTCCTTCAAGGAGTTCAGAGTTGAGGTTTGCTGATATACACTGAAATATTTTCTTGAAGATAGAATGTGATATGTCATAGATAAACACCTTCTTTCAATGTATGAGAGCAGAAAGGATAAAAAAATGTTACTTTTATTAAGCATGGGAATGAGAGAAGTGACTTTTTTTTTTGTAATCCCTTCATTTCAGCTTTTTAGAATACCAGAATTTTCAGAAACACGTAAAGAAGGTCCAACAAGAAAACACATACTGTTGGTTAAGAAGGTTAAGAAAGGTAAAGGATGTTTTATTGTCCCAAACAGAAAAGCTCAAGAAAATTAGAATACTACATACTATTTGGAAATTAAGTATAAATACTATATGTCATGGAATCTGATTCTCAGGAAAAGATTGAAGTGATTCTCTTCTTTCCTTGAACAAATATCTAGTTCCTAATGAAGATAGATATACAGTTTTTAACCTAATCTGTGGCTCAAGTCTTGAATGCCTTCTTTTTTTTTTTTTTTAAATTTTCTATTTCTTCAACCTCTCTGTGTATTTCTGAGTGCAGTCTGAATTCCAACTTTCTAACTTTAATTCCATCTTAAGTGTTATCTGTACTCTGTGGGCCTTATGACAGATTTTTTTTCTCAGATTTCAAACATAAATAGTTCCCAGGTATGTGTTTCATTCATTTTTCAGCTCTTCCTCCTCTTAATCACCAAGGCAAACAGTCACCCTTCTAGTCTTACAACAGTACCTGCAAAAACACCTTGACATAACCTACTTTGAAGGAGGAGAAGGAATTAACAGGTCTTCTTTGTGTGTAATGACCACCATGTCACTACAACAGAGAATCCACAGATATATTCATAGACCTACAGGATTCCCAGAGAGTGAGGGGAGGTAATAGTTGAAATGTATGAGACAGAAGAAGAGTTCATTAACAAAGACTGCTAAAAATTTCAAGAATCAGTTCACTCCAACATCATCAGGATACAGGGAATGATAATTCTGAACATTATTGATGCCTCTTTTATTTTGATAATTCTGCCTACTTCATGCAGTCATATTTCCTATTGCTCTCATCTTTCATCCTCAGCACAATTCCTCTCCAGTCTAGGTTTGTCTGGTATTCTTCTAATATTATTGATTCATGCTTTGCTGTTTGGAACTTGGGGAGGATGCTCTCTGCAATCCTCTCTAGCTAATAAGATCTTCTAAGCTCCACTCAGTCTTCAATCTCAGGAAATCTCCAATCTGTTCAACCACTATTGAGCTCTCTTTTCTTAGAATAATTGTATTGCCTGCATTGCAAATCAGTCTTTAATCCACAAATTGTACACAGGTTGATTGTCTTTGCTAATAACTTAATATTTATACATATTTTAACCCTCAGAAAGAAACCAATGGATATGGAATTTTAATACCTTTCTTTTTATAACTGATCAAAATCATGTTAAAGTTCTAATGGCCTGCAAAACTTTACTGGCTCTAAATTCTTGAGCTCTTGTTTTCCTCCAAAGTGCCCAGGACATTGCTGAACACATGATTAAACCCTTAATGTTTAACTTTTTATTTGAATTTAATATCTACAAAATAAAAATGAGTTTGCTTATTCTATTTTCCTCATGTCTTGGATACAGCTTGGACATCTTGGAATAAAGATGTAATGAAAGCTGACTGATTTGGGATGTGTTCAAATACTTTTGAGAAGGGTATTCTCTCTAAACTTCTACCTACCTATGTCCCTTATCATATATGCTTGGTGTTATTCAGGAAGTTTTAATCTCCTTTTTTCCATCTTCTTTCTGTTTCTCTTTTCTGGCTCTCAGCATGAAGCCTAATTTCTCTAACCCCATTGCTTTGTGGACGGTTGATTCATTTCCTTGCAAAACACTAACAATGTGACTTTCATTATTTATTAATACTATTGTTACAAATAATGTTATTATTTTCCTTGCTCTCAGGGAGATTTCAAGTTCTGGAGTCACTGCACACAAGTTTCTGTCTGTATATCCACTTGCCAGAATAATCCATATGCCTCTTTTTCTGAAAATTCCCACTAGGAATGTTGGAAACCTTACAAACTTTGATTGAGCTGCCCCAGGTCAAATTGAACATCTGGGAAAGAACTTCTGCATCAGCTGCAGTTGTGCATCCTTAAATACCCTAGTGACCAAGTTCTAGAAGGAAGATTAGTTTGGGGCTTCATTTTTTGTAAAATGTATGGATATATTTAAACATTTCATTATATGGTCCAATTAGACTGTGTCTACATGGGCACATAATAAAGTAAAAATTTGGTAATTATCTGGCTCATTTCATCAAGTCAACAGCCAAAGGGATATATCTAGTTTGGCAAAAAGGTTTAGGAAGGGAGAATGAGGCAAAGTCTAATTATATGAATTTGATAATTATATTCCTTATACAGTAAAATAGATACTGAAGTTACTTCACTTTTTCAAAATACACTATTATATCTGCATAGTACAATGAGTCTTAGTGATATCTACCATAATTTTGTAATATTTTAAATAAATAAAAAGCATATTATAAGTTCCACTCTTATTATTTAACATTCTGTTCCATTATTCAGTGTATATGTATCTAGTCAGAGGAAAAAACAGTCATTGAAAGTCTAAACTCAACCTTGTCTGAATCTTATATAAAGGGATATTTTATATACTCTCCAAATGTTCAAATTCATGAGTCTTATCAGTTATTAGGGCAAAAAGAAGGAAAGGAATGAAGAAAATTTGAATTGCGATACAGTTGAAAGTCCATAGTATCCTTAGGTGCATTGTTTAAAGATATCTGAAAGTCACCCAGTTAGCATTCTTCTCTTCCATACTTTTAACTATACCTCTCACTTCTTTTAACTGTTTATTAAGCCCTATTAAGTATTCTCTCTTTTTAAGAAAAAGTATCTATCACTAGGTTCAGACTTTAAACTGAGAATGGGTCTCAACATCATAAATTAAAGACTACTGAATACCAAGAGTTAAACCAATTACACATCCTATCTTAAGGATTTTCCTATTGTGTCTCTGAGGTGAAGTAGAGATGAATGAGCAATATAGATATCCAGAATCGACAACTTCACATTTAAATATGACACAGTTGTTCTTCCTGCCTATCCACTTAGATTTTTTAAAATGAATGTGTATTTGGAAATATACTGTTCATGTCATAATTTAACAATGCAATTGTAAATCTCTCTGCTGCAAAGGCATCACCTGCGTGTCAAGGATTGACTTCCCAAATCATCCCACCCTCTCCCTCTCCCACAGAGTCCAGTGGAGATTCATGTTGATGTATGGCAAAACTAATTCAATATTGTAAAGTAATTAACCTCCANCAAGTTCATGTTCACTGCACTAGTGGTGCTCTCTAGCCATCTCATCCTCTGATGCTCTCTTCTCCTTTGGCCCTCAATCTTTCCCAACATCAGGAAATTTTCCAATGAGTCATCTGTTTGCATCAGATGACCAAAATATTGGAGCTTCAGCTTCAGCATCAGTCCTTCCAGTAAGTATTCAGGGTTTATCTCCCTTAAGATTGACTGGTTTGATCTCCTTGCTGTCCAAGGGATTTTCAGGAGTCTTCTCTAGCACACACTTTGAAAGCATCAATTCTCCTCTTCACACTCTACCATTTAGAATAGCATCATCAGCATATTTAAGGTTGTTGGTGTTTCTCCTGCTTACCCCAACTTGTTACTCATCCAGTTAGGCATTTCTCATGATGTGCCCAGCATATAGGTTAAACAAACAGAGTTACAGCAGACATCACTATTTCATTCCTTTCTCAATCTTGAACCAATAAGTTGTTCCACACACGGTTCTAACTGTTGCTTCTTGACCCACATACATATTTCTCAGGAGACAGGTAAGATGGTCTGGTATTCCCATCTCTCTAGGAGCTTTCCACAGTTTGTCATGATCCACACAGTCAAAGGCTTTATTATAGTCAATGAAATAGTGATAGTTTTTTTTTTCCTGAAATTTCCTTGCTTTCTTTATAATCCAGTGAGTGTTGGCAATTTGACGTCTAATTTCTCTTCCTTTTCTAAACCCAGGTTGGACATCTGGAAGTTCTCGGTTCACATAATGCTGAAGCCAAGTGCAAAATTTTAAGCATGACCTTAGTAGCATGGGAGGTGAGTCCAGTTGTTTGGTTAGCACATTCTTTGGTACTACCCTTCTTAGGAATTGGAATGAGGATTGGTCCATTTTAGTCCTGTGGCCACTGCTGAGTCACACAGATTTGCTGACATAATGAATGCAGAACTTTGATGGCAGTAAACCTGAGAGAAGGAGTAAGAATGCAACGTTTTAAAAACATGTTTGAGCTTAAGAAGCCAACAAATTAAAACAACCTTGTATAGATAGATAGATGATAGATTTAAATCTCATGATAACCACAAACCAAAAATCTATAATAGATACACACACCAAAAAAGGAGAAAGATTCAAATGTAACACTAAGAAGAATAATTAAGTTACAAGGAAAGAGAGCCAAGGTAGAAAATATAACAGCAGCAATAAGAAACAAAACCAACCCCAAAACAAAATATGGCAATACGTACACACATATCAATAATTGCTTTAAGTATAAATGAACCAAATGTTCCAATCAAAAGACATAGAGTGGCTGAAGGAGTATAAAATCAGCACTCACATAAATGCTCATTTTAGATCTAAAGACATACAGAGACTGAAAGTGAGGGGATGGAAAAAGACATTTTATGCATATAGAAACAAAAAGTCATGGTAAAGCAATGTTTATATCACACAAAATAGACATTAAAATAATGATTGTAACAAGAGACAAAGAAGGACATTACATAATGATCAAGGGATTAATCCAAGCAGAAGAAATAACAACTGTAGATAAATATACACCAGTGTTGGAGCATCTAAATACATAAAGCAAATATTAACAGGCCTAAAAGGAGAAGTTGAAAGTAACACAATAATAGTAGGGGGCACTAACACTTCATTAACATAAGTGATTAGAGCATCCAGACAGAAAATCAATAATGAAATGCTTGCCTTAAATGATCCATAATACCAACTGGAATATACACACACACACACACACACACACACACACACATATATACATATATATATATATATATATGGAGAAGGAAATGGCAACCCACTCCAGTGTTCTTGCCTGGAGAATCCCAGGGATGGGGGAGCCTGGTGGGCTGCCGTCTATGGGGTCGCACAGAGTCGGACACGACTGGAATGATGCAGCAGCAGCAGCAGCATATATACATGTATCACGAACTAAAGTCTAACATATAGACATAGAGGGTTCTCAGGTGGTGCTAGTGGTAAATATCTCATTTACCATGAAAAAGATGTAAAAGACTCAAGTTCAATCCCTGGGTTGGGAAGATCCCCTGGAGGAGGACATAGCAACTTCCTCCAGTATTCTTGTCTGGATAATCCCATGGACAGAGGAGCCTGGCAGGCTACAGTCCATAGTTTTGCAAAGTGTAGGACATAACTGAAGAGACTTATCATGCCATGTATGCACAGAGAGAGAAAGAGAGAGTATTCCATCCAAGTTCAGCAGAATGTATATTATTTCAAGTATCCACGTCCAAGAAGTGTTGACTGACCGGGGGTAGGAGGGACAAGAGGAGGTATTCCATGTTCAAGGTCAGGAGAGGTGGCTGTGAAGAGATATCCCTCTTCCAGGTAAGGAGCAGTGGCTGTCCTTTGCTGGAGCAGCCATGAAGAGATACCCCACGTTCAAGGTAAGAGAAAATGAAATAAGACAGTAGGTGTTGTGAGAGGTATCAGAGGGTAGACACCCAAACCATAATCACAAAAAATTAGTCAATTTGACCACACTGACCACAGCCTAGTCTAACTCAGTGAAACTAAGCCATGCCATGTGGGGCCACGCAAGAAGAGCCGGCCATGGTGGAGAGGTCTGACAGAATGTGGTCCACTGGAGAAGGGAATGGCAAACCACTTCAATATTCTTGCCTTGAGAACCCCATGAACTGTGTGAAAAGGCAAAATGATAGGACACTGAGAAAGGAACTCCCCATATCAGTAGGTGCCTAATATGCTACTGGAGATCTGTGGATAAATGACTTCAGAAAGAATGAAGAGATGGAGACAAAGCAAAAACAACACCCAGCTGTGGATGTGGCTGGTGATTTAGAAGCAAGGTCTGATGCTGTAAAGAGCAATATTGCATAGGAACCTGGAATGTTAGATCCATGCATCAAGGCAAATTGGAAGTGGTCAAACAGGAGATGGTAAGAGTGAATGTTGACATTCTAGGAATCAGCGAACTATAATGGACTGGATTGGTGAATTTAACTCAGATGACCATTATGTCTACTACTGTGGGCATGAATCGCTTAGAAGAAATGGAGTAGCCATCATAGTCAACAAAAAATTCCTAAAGGCAGTACTTGGATGCAATCTCAAAAACGACAGAATGATCTCAGTTCATTTCCAAGGCAAATCATTCAATATCACAGTAATCCAAGTCTACGCTCCAATGAGTAACCCAGAAGAAGTTGAAGTTGAATGGTTTTATGAAGACCTGCAAAGTCTTTTAGAACTAACACCCCCAAAAAAGATGTCCTTTTCATTATAGGGGACTGGAATGCAAAAGTAGGAAGTCAAGAAACACCTGGGGTTATAGGCAAATTTGGCCTTGGAATGCTAAATGAAGCAGGGCAAAGACTAATAGTTTTGTTAAGAGAAGGCACTGGTCATAGCAAATACCCTCTTCCAACAACACAAGAGAAGACTACACGTGGACATCACCAGATGGTCAACACTGAAATCAGATTGATTATATTCTTTGCAGCCAAAGATGGAGAAGCTCTATACTGTCAGCAAAAACAAAAGTGGAAGCTGACTGTGGCTCAGAACATGAACTCCTTATTGCCAAATTCAGACTTAAATTGAAGAAACTAGGGAAAACCACTAGACCATTCAGTTATAACCTAAATCAAATCCCCTACGATTATACAGTGGAAGTGAGACACAGATTTAAGGGACAAGATCTGATAGACAGTGTGCCTCATGAACTATGGAGTGAGGTTCATGACATTGTACGGGAGATAGGGATCAAGACCTGCCCCATGGAAAAGAAATGCAAAACAGCAAAATGGTTGTCTGGGGAGGCCTTACAAATAGCTGTGAAAAGAAAAAGAAAAAAGGAAAGATATAAGTATCAGAATGCAGAGTTCCAAAGAACAGAAAGAAGAGATAAGAAAAAGCCTTCTTCAGTGACCAATGCAAAGAAATACAGGAAAACAACAGAATAGGAAAGACTAGAGATCTCTTCAAGAAAATTAGAGATAACAAGGGAACATTTTATGCAAAAATGGCCTCTTTGCATAAAGGACAGAAATGGCATGGACCTAACAGAAGCAGAAGATATTAAGAAGAGGTGGTAAGAATACACAGAAAAACTGTACAAAAAAGATTTTCACGACCAAGATAATCACGATGGTTATTCACTCACCTAGAGCCAGACATCCTAGAATGTGAAATCAAGTAGGTCTTAGAAAGCATCACTACGAGCAAAGCTAGTAGAGGTGATGAAATTCCAGTTGAGCTATTTTAAATCCTGGAAGATTATGCTGTGAACGTGCTGTACTCAATATGCCAGCTAATTTGGAAAACTCAGCAGTGGCCACAGGACTAGATGAGGTCAGTTTTCTTTTCAATCCAAAAGAAAGGCAATGCCAAAGAAGGCTCAAACTACCGCACAATCATACTCATCTCACACGCTAGTAAAGTAATGCTCAAAATTCTCCAACCCAGGCTTCAGCAATAAGTGAACCATGAACTTCTTGATGTTCAAGCTGGTTTTAGAAAAAGCAGAAGAACCAGAAATCAAATTACCAACATCCACTGGATTATCGAGAAAGCAAGAGAGTTCCAGAAAAACTTCTATTTCTGCTATCGACTATGCCAAAGCCTTTGACTGTGTGGATCACAATAAACTGTGGAAAATTCTTCAAGAGATGGGAATACCAGACCACCTGACCTGCCTCTTGAGAAACCTATATGCAGGTCAGGAATCCACAGTTAGAACTGGACATGGAACAACAGACTGGTTCCAAATAGGAAAAAGAGTACATCAAGGCTGTATATTGTCATCCTGCTTATTAAACTTCCATACAAAGTTCATCATGAGAAAAGCAGGGATGGAAGAAAGACAAGCTGGAATCAAGATTTCTGGGAGAAATATCAATAACCTCAGATACACAGATGACACCATCCCCTGGCAGAAAGTGAAGAGGAACTAAAAGCCTCTTGATGAAAGTGAAAGAGGAGAGTGAAAGAGTTAGTTTAAAGCTCAACATTCAGAAAAGGAGATCATGGCATCTGGTGCCATCACTTCATGGGAAATAGATGGGGAAACAGTGGACACAGTGTCAGACTTTATTTTGGGGAGCTCCAAAGTCACTGCAGATGGTGAATGCAGTCATGAAATTAAAAGACACTTACTCTTTGGAAGGAAAGTTATGATCAACCTAGATAGCATATTCAAAAGCAGAGACATTACTTTGCCAACTAGGGTCCGTCTAGTCAAGGCTATGGTTTTTCCTGTGGTCATGTATGGATGTGAGAGTCGGACTGTGAAGAAAGATGAGCACCAAAGACTGATGCTTTCGAACTGCGGTGTTGGAGAAGACTCTTGAGGGTCCCTTGGACTCTAAGGAGATCCAACCAGTCCATTCTGAAGGAAATCAGCCCTGGGATTTCTTTGGAAGGATTGATGCTAAAGCTGAAACTCCAATACTTTGGTCACCTCATGTGAAGAGTTGACTCATTGGAATAGACTCTGATGCTGGGAGGGATTGAGGGTAGGAGGAAAAGGGGAAGACAGTGGATGAGATGGCTTGATGGCATTATCGACTCGATGGACATGAGTTTGGGTGAACTCTAGGAGTTCGTGATGGACAGGGAGGCCTGGCATGCTGCAATTCATGGGGTTGCAAAGAGTCAGACACAACTGAGTGACTGAACTGAACTGAAGAGCATTGGGGATTTTTGAATGTTTTAATGTGGGAGTGGAATGGGAATTGGAAGAATCAGGTTTGTTTTTAAAACAATTTATCCATTTCCATTATTAGAATGGATTGGATTTTTCAAAACTAGATTCAGAGAGAAAATTTTCTGATGTTTTGACATGGGATGATCATGACCTGTAATAGGATAAAAACATAGGTGATATGTGTGAATTGATAAATGAGAGAAAAATTAATTCTAAAAATGTGTTATGTTCACATGTATATTTGAAATAACACTTGATACAGTTTGAGTAAAGACAATCAAATATTTATATATTCATTCATAAAACCTATTGATATATTCATTTTTTCTGCAATGATGACTCTTTCCTTCAAGGAGTTCAGAGTTGAGGTTTGCTGATATACACTGAAATATTTTCTTGAAGATAGAATGTGATATGTCATAGATAAACACCTTCTTTCAATGTATGAGAGCAGAAAGGATAAAAAAATGTTACTTTTATTAAGCATGGGAATGAGAGAAGTGACTTTTTTTTTTGTAATCCCTTCATTTCAGCTTTTTAGAATACCAGAATTTTCAGAAACACGTAAAGAAGGTCCAACAAGAAAACACATACTGTTGGTTAAGAAGGTTAAGAAAGGTAAAGGATGTTTTATTGTCCCAAACAGAAAAGCTCAAGAAAATTAGAATACTACATACTATTTGGAAATTAAGTATAAATACTATATGTCATGGAATCTGATTCTCAGGAAAAGATTGAAGTGATTCTCTTCTTTCCTTGAACAAATATCTAGTTCCTAATGAAGATAGATATACAGTTTTTAACCTAATCTGTGGCTCAAGTCTTGAATGCCTTCTTTTTTTTTTTTTTTAAATTTTCTATTTCTTCAACCTCTCTGTGTATTTCTGAGTGCAGTCTGAATTCCAACTTTCTAACTTTAATTCCATCTTAAGTGTTATCTGTACTCTGTGGGCCTTATGACAGATTTTTTTTCTCAGATTTCAAACATAAATAGTTCCCAGGTATGTGTTTCATTCATTTTTCAGCTCTTCCTCCTCTTAATCACCAAGGCAAACAGTCACCCTTCTAGTCTTACAACAGTACCTGCAAAAACACCTTGACATAACCTACTTTGAAGGAGGAGAAGGAATTAACAGGTCTTCTTTGTGTGTAATGACCACCATGTCACTACAACAGAGAATCCACAGATATATTCATAGACCTACAGGATTCCCAGAGAGTGAGGGGAGGTAATAGTTGAAATGTATGAGACAGAAGAAGAGTTCATTAACAAAGACTGCTAAAAATTTCAAGAATCAGTTCACTCCAACATCATCAGGATACAGGGAATGATAATTCTGAACATTATTGATGCCTCTTTTATTTTGATAATTCTGCCTACTTCATGCAGTCATATTTCCTATTGCTCTCATCTTTCATCCTCAGCACAATTCCTCTCCAGTCTAGGTTTGTCTGGTATTCTTCTAATATTATTGATTCATGCTTTGCTGTTTGGAACTTGGGGAGGATGCTCTCTGCAATCCTCTCTAGCTAATAAGATCTTCTAAGCTCCACTCAGTCTTCAATCTCAGGAAATCTCCAATCTGTTCAACCACTATTGAGCTCTCTTTTCTTAGAATAATTGTATTGCCTGCATTGCAAATCAGTCTTTAATCCACAAATTGTACACAGGTTGATTGTCTTTGCTAATAACTTAATATTTATACATATTTTAACCCTCAGAAAGAAACCAATGGATATGGAATTTTAATACCTTTCTTTTTATAACTGATCAAAATCATGTTAAAGTTCTAATGGCCTGCAAAACTTTACTGGCTCTAAATTCTTGAGCTCTTGTTTTCCTCCAAAGTGCCCAGGACATTGCTGAACACATGATTAAACCCTTAATGTTTAACTTTTTATTTGAATTTAATATCTACAAAATAAAAATGAGTTTGCTTATTCTATTTTCCTCATGTCTTGGATACAGCTTGGACATCTTGGAATAAAGATGTAATGAAAGCTGACTGATTTGGGATGTGTTCAAATACTTTTGAGAAGGGTATTCTCTCTAAACTTCTACCTACCTATGTCCCTTATCATATATGCTTGGTGTTATTCAGGAAGTTTTAATCTCCTTTTTTCCATCTTCTTTCTGTTTCTCTTTTCTGGCTCTCAGCATGAAGCCTAATTTCTCTAACCCCATTGCTTTGTGGACGGTTGATTCATTTCCTTGCAAAACACTAACAATGTGACTTTCATTATTTATTAATACTATTGTTACAAATAATGTTATTATTTTCCTTGCTCTCAGGGAGATTTCAAGTTCTGGAGTCACTGCACACAAGTTTCTGTCTGTATATCCACTTGCCAGAATAATCCATATGCCTCTTTTTCTGAAAATTCCCACTAGGAATGTTGGAAACCTTACAAACTTTGATTGAGCTGCCCCAGGTCAAATTGAACATCTGGGAAAGAACTTCTGCATCAGCTGCAGTTGTGCATCCTTAAATACCCTAGTGACCAAGTTCTAGAAGGAAGATTAGTTTGGGGCTTCATTTTTTGTAAAATGTATGGATATATTTAAACATTTCATTATATGGTCCAATTAGACTGTGTCTACATGGGCACATAATAAAGTAAAAATTTGGTAATTATCTGGCTCATTTCATCAAGTCAACAGCCAAAGGGATATATCTAGTTTGGCAAAAAGGTTTAGGAAGGGAGAATGAGGCAAAGTCTAATTATATGAATTTGATAATTATATTCCTTATACAGTAAAATAGATACTGAAGTTACTTCACTTTTTCAAAATACACTATTATATCTGCATAGTACAATGAGTCTTAGTGATATCTACCATAATTTTGTAATATTTTAAATAAATAAAAAGCATATTATAAGTTCCACTCTTATTATTTAACATTCTGTTCCATTATTCAGTGTATATGTATCTAGTCAGAGGAAAAAACAGTCATTGAAAGTCTAAACTCAACCTTGTCTGAATCTTATATAAAGGGATATTTTATATACTCTCCAAATGTTCAAATTCATGAGTCTTATCAGTTATTAGGGCAAAAAGAAGGAAAGGAATGAAGAAAATTTGAATTGCGATACAGTTGAAAGTCCATAGTATCCTTAGGTGCATTGTTTAAAGATATCTGAAAGTCACCCAGTTAGCATTCTTCTCTTCCATACTTTTAACTATACCTCTCACTTCTTTTAACTGTTTATTAAGCCCTATTAAGTATTCTCTCTTTTTAAGAAAAAGTATCTATCACTAGGTTCAGACTTTAAACTGAGAATGGGTCTCAACATCATAAATTAAAGACTACTGAATACCAAGAGTTAAACCAATTACACATCCTATCTTAAGGATTTTCCTATTGTGTCTCTGAGGTGAAGTAGAGATGAATGAGCAATATAGATATCCAGAATCGACAACTTCACATTTAAATATGACACAGTTGTTCTTCCTGCCTATCCACTTAGATTTTTTAAAATGAATGTGTATTTGGAAATATACTGTTCATGTCATAATTTAACAATGCAATTGTAAATCTCTCTGCTGCAAAGGCATCACCTGCGTGTCAAGGATTGACTTCCCAAATCATCCCACCCTCTCCCTCTCCCACAGAGTCCAGTGGAGATTCATGTTGATGTATGGCAAAACTAATTCAATATTGTAAAGTAATTAACCTCCAATTAAAATAAATAAATCTATATTA
>SJYW01002245.1:137084-173560 GCA_006410735.1 Raphicerus campestris | reverse complement strand
ACAGTAATCCAAGTCTACGCTCCAATGAGTAACCCAGAAGAAGTTGAAGTTGAATGGTTTTATGAAGACCTGCAAAGTCTTTTAGAACTAACACCCCCAAAAAAGATGTCCTTTTCATTATAGGGGACTGGAATGCAAAAGTAGGAAGTCAAGAAACACCTGGGGTTATAGGCAAATTTGGCCTTGGAATGCTAAATGAAGCAGGGCAAAGACTAATAGTTTTGTTAAGAGAAGGCACTGGTCATAGCAAATACCCTCTTCCAACAACACAAGAGAAGACTACACGTGGACATCACCAGATGGTCAACACTGAAATCAGATTGATTATATTCTTTGCAGCCAAAGATGGAGAAGCTCTATACTGTCAGCAAAAACAAAAGTGGAAGCTGACTGTGGCTCAGAACATGAACTCCTTATTGCCAAATTCAGACTTAAATTGAAGAAACTAGGGAAAACCACTAGACCATTCAGTTATAACCTAAATCAAATCCCCTACGATTATACAGTGGAAGTGAGACACAGATTTAAGGGACAAGATCTGATAGACAGTGTGCCTCATGAACTATGGAGTGAGGTTCATGACATTGTACGGGAGATAGGGATCAAGACCATCCCCATGGAAAAGAAATGCAAAACAGCAAAATGGTTGTCTGGGGAGGCCTTACAAATAGCTGTGAAAAGAAAAAGAAAAAAGGAAAGATATAAGTATCAGAATGCAGAGTTCCAAAGAACAGAAAGAAGAGATAAGAAAAAGCCTTCTTCAGTGACCAATGCAAAGAAATACAGGAAAACAACAGAATAGGAAAGACTAGAGATCTCTTCAAGAAAATTAGAGATAACAAGGGAACATTTTATGCAAAAATGGCCTCTTTGCATAAAGGACAGAAATGGCATGGACCTAACAGAAGCAGAAGATATTAAGAAGAGGTGGTAAGAATACACAGAAAAACTGTACAAAAAAGATTTTCACGACCAAGATAATCACGATGGTTATTCACTCACCTAGAGCCAGACATCCTAGAATGTGAAATCAAGTAGGTCTTAGAAAGCATCACTATGAGCAAAGCTAGTAGAGGTGATGGAATTCCAGTTGAGCTATTTTAAATCCTGGAAGATTATGCTGTGAACGTGCTGTACTCAATATGCCAGCTAATTTGGAAAACTCGGCAGTGGCCACAGGACTAGATGAGGTCAGTTTTCTTTTCAATCCAAAAGAAAGGCAATGCCAAAGAAGGCTCAAACTACCGCACAATCATACTCATCTCACACGCTAGTAAAGTAATGCTCAAAATTCTCCAACCCAGGCTTCAGCAATAAGTGAACCATGAACTTCTTGATGTTCAAGCTGGTTTTAGAAAAAGCAGAAGAACCAGNTGCAAGGAGATCAAACCAGTGAATCCTAAAGGAAATCAGTCCTGAATATTCATTGGAAAGACTAATTCTGAAACTGAAGCTCCAATACTTTGTCCACCTAAGATCTGACTCATTGGAAAAGACTCTGATGCTGGGGACAATTGAAGACAAGAGGAGAAGGGAACAACAGATGATGAGATAGTTGGATGGCATCACCAGCTTGATGGACATGAGTTTGAGCAAGCTCCTGAGGCTGGTGATGGACAGGGAAGTCTGGGGTACTACAGTCCCTGGGGTTGCAAATAGTCGGACATGACTGAACGACTGAACTGACTGACTGTCTGACTAATGCTCTTACTGTTTTTATGGCTGAATAATATTATAATGTTATTCCATATTGTTTCTTCAATAGATGGGCATTTGGGTTGTTTCCTTGATTATCATAANCTGGGGTTGCAAATAGTCGGACATGACTGAACGACTGAACTGACTGACTGTCTGACTAATGCTCTTACTGTTTTTATGGCTGAATAATATTATAATGTTATTCCATATTGTTTCTTCAATAGATGGGCATTTGGGTTGTTTCCTTGGTTATCATAAATAATGTAGCAGTGAATATGCAGGTACATATATTTATAAAGTCAAAAGTTCTTTTCAAAAATGTCCACAATAAAATTACTAGATCATATGGAAATTTTATTTTTAATTTTTTAAAGAAGCTCCATTCTTTTTTCCATAATGACTGCACTGATTTACATTCCCATAGTGGTGCACAAAGGTTCCATTTTCTCCACTTCCTTGACCACCTTTTATTAATTTGTGTTTTCTTTATATATAGAGTCATTCTAATAAGTTTAAGGTGATATCTCATGGGAGAAGTTTTTTGAAAGCTTAAGTATTTAATGGAAAAATACTGGAGGACTTTGTATTCACAGGTATTTGTGAGTACGATCAGGGCATCTGTGTTTGCTAATTGTCTGTTATTAAAATCAGACTCTCACCCTCTCACAGTGACTGAGAGTTAGAGAATGCAGTATCCTTCAATGATTGCATTTCAGAAAGGTGACACATGGATATTTGAGAAAGACATTTTCAGATTGCAGAAGATTTGCATCTCAAAGAGAAAGAGAAAGATTTTATAATTGAAAGTTTTTTTTTTTTTTTAAATAAATGTTCTAAGGAAAGGGAGTACCTTTTAGGAAGAAACCTGCTCTAAAGTTTAGTCATGGTGAATGATCTTTTTTATATATTGTTGATTTCAGTTTGCTAATATTTTCCTGAGGATTTTTGTATCTATATTTATCAGGTATATTGACCTGGAATTTTCATTTTTTGCAGTGTTTTTTTTCCTGTTTTTAGCATCATAGTAATTGTTGTTGTTCATTTGCTCAATTGTGTCCAACTCTTTGCAACCCCATGGACTGTAGCACATCCTACCTTTCTCTATCTCCTGGAGTTTGCTCAAACTCATGTACATTGAGTTGGTGATGCCATCCAACTATCTCATCCTCTGTCATGCCTTTCTCCCCCTGCCTTCATTCATTCCAGCATCAGAGTCGTTTTCAATGAGTTGGCTCTTTGTATCTATTGACCAAAATATTGAGGCTTCAGCTTCAGCATCAGTCCTCCCAATGAATATTCAGGACTAATTTCCTTTAGGATTGACTGGTTTGCTCTCTTTGCAGTCCAATGGACTCTCAAGAGTCTTCTCCAACACCCCAGTGAGAAGACATGAATTCTTTGGTTCTCAGCCCTTTTTGTGGTTCTACTCTCACATCCATACATGACTACTGGAAAAACCATTGCTTTCACTATATGGACCTTTGTAGGCAAAATGTCTCTGTTTTTAATACACTTTTTAGGTTTGTCATTTCTTTTCTTCCAAGGAACAGGAGTCTTAATTTCATGGCTGCAGTCACGTCTGCAGTGATTTTGGAAAACAAACAAACAAAAAAAGTCTTTCACTGTTTCCATTTTTTCACATTTCTTTGTCATAAAATGGTGGGAGGTGATGTCATGATCTTAGTTTTTTGAATGCTGAGTTTTAAGCCTTTTTTTTTTTTTCACTCTCCTCTTTCACCTTCATCAAAAACCTCTTTAGTTTCTCTCTGCTTTCTACCAAAAGGGTGGTGTCAGCTGCATATCTGAAGCTATTGATATTTCTCCCAGCAATTCTGATTCCAGCCTGTGCTTCATCCAGCCAGGCATTTCACATGATATAATCCGATAACTCATATATCACATGATATATCCCCTCTTTCATTTAACGTTTTGTTTACTTGGGTCCACTCTTTTTTCTTCTTGAACAGCCTGGTTAAAGATTTATGAATTTTATTTTTTCAAAAAACAATCAGTCTTGGTTTCATCAGTCTTTTTTTTTTTGGGGGGGTCTCTTTTATTTATTTCTTCTCTGGTTATTGCTATTTCCTTCCTTCTGCTGACTTTCAGCTTTGTCCTTTTCCTAATTCCTTTAGGTTAGATTATTTTTATGATAGTCTTCTTATTTCTTAAGCTAGATTTGTATTTGTAAACTTCCCTCTTAGAACTGCCTTTGTTGCATCCCATAGATTTTGGAAAGTTGTGTTTCCACTTTCACTTGTCTTGAAATACTTATTGATTTCCTTTTTGATTTACTTATTGGCCTATTTGATTTTAGTAGCATATTGTTTTATTTCCCTGTGATTCTAGATTCCCCACTACACAAGGACAAATGGGACCGAATGGGATGGAGAAGGCAATGGCACCCCACTCCAATACTCTTGCCTGGAGGATCTCATGGATGGAGGAGCCTGGTGGGCTCCTCCATGGAGTCCATGGGGTTGCTAAGAGTCGGACACAACTGAGTGACTTCACTTTCACTTTTCGTTTTCATTCATTGGAGAAAGAAATGTCAACCCACTCCGGTGTTCTTGCTCGGAAAATCCTGGGGATGGAGGAGCCTGGTGGGCTGCTGCCTATGGGGTCGCACAGAATCGGACACAACTGAAGTGACTTAGTAAAAGCAGCAGTGGGTAGAAAAATGTTTGATATCAATTCTATCTCTTAATTTTGTTTTATGGCCTAACATATGACCTATCCTGGAGAACATTCAATGTGCATTTGAATAAAATTATGATTCTGCTGTTTCATATGGAATGTCCTGTAGATACCTATGAAATCTAACTTTTCTATTGTATCAAACATTTAAAACCACTGTTGTCTTATTGATTTTGTTTGGGTGATTTTCATTTGATATAAGTGGGATATTAACATATTCTATTTCTATTTTACTTTCATATTCTCTCTTTATGTTTATTATGATTGCATTATATATTTAAGTGTTGTGTACTAGGTGCATATGTGATAATGAGTGTAATGTCTTCTTTTTATTGATCATTTTATCATTATATGATGTCCTTCTTTGTCTCTTGTATAGAATTTGTTTTAAAATATCTTTGCAAATGATATGACTGATGGGATGCTATAAAAATATATAAACAGCTTACATAATTCAAAATAAAAACCACAAACAACCTAATTAAATCATGGGAAGAAGACCTGAATAAAAATTTTTCCAAAGAAGATATATAGATTGTCAACAGGTGCATGAAAATATGCTCATCATTGCTAATCATCAGAGAGTTGTAAGTCAAAGCCACAGTGAGATATCTCTTGACATCTATCAGAATAGTTAACATTAAAAAATCTACAAATAACAAATGTTAGAGTGGATGTGAATAAAAGGGAAACTTTGTACATTGTTGTTGGAAATGTCACTTGGTACAGTCACTATGGAAAACAGTATGAACCTTCCTTAAAATATATATATTGCTGGTAACCTTATGGTCCAGCAAGTCCATTCCTTGGTATATATACAAAGAAAATAAAAACACTAATTCAAGAAGATACATGTGCCACAGTGTTCATAGCAATATTATTTACAATAGTCAGGATATGAAAACAACCTGTCAAGTAACAGATAAATGGATAAACAGATAAATGTGAAAAGAATGAAAATTTTGCCACTAGCCACAATACAGATGGAGGTAGAGGTCATTATGCTTAGTGAAATAAGTCAAAGAAAAAAGTACTCTGTTATCACTTATTTACAGGATATTAACAAAAGAAATAGATTCACAGATTTAGAGAACAGGTTGTGGTGCCAGTGAGAAGAAAGAAATTTGCAAGACAGGGGAACAGGATTAAGAAATACAGACAATTATGATAAAATAAATATGCAGCAAAATATATTGTAGAGTACAGAGAAATATAGCAGTTATTTTGTAATAACTTCATAATATTTTAATATATAAAAATATTGGATCATTAAACTAATAAAATATAAATAAACTGTATTTCAATAAGATGTTCCCTGATAGCTCAGTGGTAAAGAATCTGCTTGCCAAGGCAGGAGCCATTGATTTGATCCCTGGATTGGGAAGATCTCCTGGAGAATGAAATGGCAACCCATTCCAGTATTCTTGTCTGGGAAATCCTTTGGACAGTGGAGCATGGTAGGCTATATTTCGGTAAAAAATGAAGTTCAGTCAAGCTGAGGAAAACAATAAGGCTACCTTTGACAAGAAATAAATTCAACTAACTAATTGTTCATATCTTTGTACAGTTAGCTACTGCTAAGTTGCTTCAGTCATGTCCGGCTCTGTGTGACCCCATAGACGGCAGCCCACCAGGCTCCCCAGTCCCTGGGATTTTCCAGGCAACAACACTGGAGTGGGTTGCCATTTCCTTCCATTCTACAGTTTAATCTCAACTAATTGTCCCAGATTTTGCCCTCTTTCCCTTTATTTCAGATATCATTATTATATTCCAGATGTTGTATAAATATAAATGCACAGCAGTAACAGTTAAACTTTTTTATTGGGTTAAATTTTATCATTTTTTTATATATACNGTTTAATCTCAACTAATTGTCCCAGATTTTGCCCTCTTCCCCTTTATTCCAGATATCATTATTATATTCCAGATGTTGTATAAATATAAATGCACAGCAGTAACAGTTAAACTTTATTGGGTTAAATTTTATCATTTTTTTATATATACCATTACACTTTACACTTATGAAGTGTAAAGTGTAAAGTGTACACTTTGTACACTTTACACTTTATACACTTACACTTTATACTTCTTATTTTTTCAAACAATTTATATAATTTACTTTGAAGTTTTTCTTTGATACTAACCTAAACAAAACAGGCCTATTTTACAACTAAGGATAGACACCAGCATATATGAGGTCACACTGTCTCATGCTGTGCAGTTACACTGCAATTTTTATCACTAAGGGTTTCAGTTGATTTATCAATCTCATTTTTAAATTTGATCTCAAAATATTATATTTGTCCCAAACTCACAAACAGCTGATTCCAGTGGAGCCAGTGAGGCCAGAGAAAAGGGGTTAGAGAATGGTGAGTTGTGAAGGTGCAGATCCCCTCCACTTTATTCTCTGAGGAGCTGGCTTCTAAGATCTTTTTGGCAAAACAGAGTATTTGAGTGTCTCACAATGCTAATTAGTTATAAAAAGAAACACAGAGGAAAGTCAAACTGCTTGACAGCTGCCCTACACATCAAAGTGTCAATGCCAGTTAACAGATGCCACTGATCAGCTTCTTTCAACTTGTTTTCATAAGTCTACCAGGAGAATGACAGGGAGTTTATACAATTTGCTTCATGAGTTAGGACTCAAGCAAAACAGTAGTTCCTCTAACAATACGCATTCAATATTTGTACTTCCTTGGATGTTATAACCTTTGCCAGTGGTTGCTAATTTTCATATGTTTCTGACTAGCATCAGTAAAAGCTACAAAATTTTACTGGGCATTGTTCTGTGCAAGAATCTACAGTGAGAATTAAATAGTACAAGTGGATGTAGACAAAATTTTTACTCTTAAAATCTAGAACAAGAAAAACAGTACACAAAAATATAAGGCAGTGTTTACTAAGCACTAAAATAATATTCACAACAGAAAATATTGACATTATTAAAGCTGGGACTCTAATGGTATACTTCAATTATTTTCCTCTTGATTTATCTATCTTTTCTTTTTTTTTTCATCTTAGTAGGATATTCCAATATACCTCTTAGATCAACAGAGCTGATCCTATTGTTGTTAATTAAAGAAGTTTTACTCTGGCCCTTAAACAGAAAGAGTCAATTTTGAATGAATGTGCCTGATGGAAAAATTCTTAGAGGTTATGTCAGAAGTCTACTCATTTTAAGAATTTTTAGTCTGTTGGACTGTGAAGAAAGCTGAGCGCTGAAGAACTGATGCTTTTGAATTGTGGTATTGGAGAAGACTCTTGAGAGTCCCTTGGACTGCAAGGAGATCCAGTCAGTCCATTCTGAAGGAGATCAGCCCTGGGATTTCTTTGGAGGGAATGATACTGAAGTTGAAACTCCAATACTTTGGCCACCTCATGCAAAGAGCTGACTCATTGGAAAAGACTCTGATGCTGTAAGGGATTGGGGGCAGGAGGAGAAGGGGACGACTGAGATGGATGGATGGCATCACTGACTCGATGAACATGAGTCTGAGTGAACTCTGGGTGTTGGTGATGGACAGGGAGGCCTGGCATGCTGTGATTCAAGGGGTCACAAAGAGTCAGACATGACTGAGCAACTGAACTGAATGGAACTGAACTGAATAATGAAAATAACAATATGAAAGCAACATTTTAAATATTTTATTATAGTTAATGAAACTTACCTATATCCATATATTCACTTAATTCCTATATAAATTCTGTGAATTTGTCAAAGCCTACCAGGCTCCTCCCTCTATGGGCAAGAGTACTGGAGTGGGTTGCCATTGCCTTCTCCAGGGGATCTTTCCGACCCAGGGATCAAACCCAGGTCTCCTGCATTCCAGGTGGATGCTTTAACCTCTGAGCCACCAGGGAAGCCCTAGAAAACTGAAACTATTGGTTAAAGTTAGGCCTGAAACTAAGGAGCAGAATTCATGGTGTTCCTACTCAGACCACTGCCATACTATTATACTGTATCTAAAATTCTAAGACTCCAAAACAAATTTACTGAAGAGTGAATTCTAAGACCTTATGGATTTGATGAAACCAACTTTAGGCATAANAAAATTGTCCCCATTTTAAAGTTGCCTTCTCCAGGATCTAATGGTTCAAGATTGGGAGGATCTCTCCTCTTATCTGGTTAGCTATTATTATGTCTTCAGTCTAAAGAAGTACATATTTCTTTGACCTTAGAATTTGTGTAGCCATTGTTTCTATGAATATAACTTCTCTGTCATTTCTTTCTTTAGAGATAGAGTAGTAGTAATAATAGAAGAAGAGTCAGGAGTGGTAGTGTGCAGTGCTGTGCTGATCCTTTCAGTGATTTTGAGTAAAGACAGAGAGCTAATCTAGACAAGTAAGCCAAAGCATTCTTGTTGAACAATGGAACAATACTTAAAGCGTCCNATATAACTTCTCTGTCATTTCTTTCTTTAGAGATAGAGTAGTAGTAATAATAGAAGAAGAGTCAGGAGTGGTAGTGTGCAGTGCTGTGCTGATCCTTTCAGTGATTTTGAGTAAAGACAGAGAGCTAATCTAGACAAGTAAGCCAAAGCATTCTTGTTGAACAATGGAACAATACTTAAAGCGTCCGCCTCCAATGCGGGAGACCCTGGTTCGATACCTGGGTTGGGAAGATCCCCTGGAGAAGGAAATGGCAATCCACTCCAGTATTCTTGCCTGGAAAATCCCATGGATGGAGAAGCCTAGTAGGTTACAGTCCACGGGGTCGCAAAGAGTCGGACAAGACTGAGCGACTTCACCTTACAAATGAGAATAGAACATGGGGTGTCGGTACCATAGGAAGTATTGTTGATGAAGACTTGGCTCTGAACAGAGTTAAAATTAATACTCCTCTGAAAGAAAATCGCCATGAAAAGAAACAATCAGATATAATATTATGATCAGCATTCATCATGAATTTCTTAATTTTTATCTTTCAAACTAGTTAATTCTCCTGGCTATTGCTCAAACAAATCTATTTGGTACTGAAATCCATTCACTTGGTTTCTCAACATGCAAACTTCAGTCACATTTGACATTATGTCTTACTGACGTTTCCTTCTTTGATCTCTCTGCTCATTAATTTATATGCATATTCATTGCTTTAGTCTGATACACCAGGACAATTTACCACTGATACACCAGGACAATTGCAACTTGGTCTGCCTGACTCCCATCCATAGAAATCACTTACATGACTTTTTATCAAATTAAAATATGATCCTTCCACTTCCTTATATATTTTATGACTTCAATGTTTTCTGTTGGTTTCTTAGTCTCATTTACCATCTTCCTCTGTGTTTTTCTCTTCTGACGCTCCCGTATCACACTAGATGCAACTATTTCCCAAAATACCACACTGATGTATGACTTTGTGTCACAGATTTTATTAAAATTTTGGGAGGTTGCAAAGAAAAGATTATATCACAGTGTGGCACAGAGAATATTTTATATCATATGGTAGAAATCCATATCCCAAAGCACCAGATTCTTCTCTGGGATTTTCCCAATTGTATTCACATCAGTCAGTCAAGGGATTTATCAAAACAAAAAGTCGCTATTCTTCTCCCACAGAGTGAAAGTATGGTTTTAAGCAATACTATTTTTCCCTCTGATATCTGCTGCTTCCCTTATCCTACCTCACACACCATACCAAACATCAAATGATTAATTATTCTTTTACCTTTGCAAAAATAGCCTGTGGGCTGTGTGCCCTATTCCTGCTTCCAGTATAAAGTCAGGGGTATTCCCTGTCAAGTGACATGTACTTTTCATTTCTATAGTGTCAGTCCCTTTGAATGCTTATTACACCCTTTGTATTATGGGATAAATATTAGTATCTTTTTCATGAATAACAGTGTTCCTTAAAAATAAGTACTACTTTCCTGGTGCTGTAGCTAGAATAAAGCAGGTAGGTGTTGCCAATGAAAAATTGTCACTTGCTATCTGCCTCTATAAACATGAAATCACTGGCTACTTCAGCCCCTGAGTTTCAAGACATCCTAAAATTTCAGGGTGGAAATCAGGAATGAGGTACTCTGCGCTCTGGGAAAAACTGGCAGAACAGGCTTTCAGACTCATATTTTGAGGAGATTTTACAGGTTCAAATTCTTGCATATCTAGAAAAGCACTAAAATTATTAATGGTGACATATGCTCCTTGTACTAGCAGCAAGTCTCTGTCAAAATGTGTGCTTGATTACATGTACTCTCCCTCTTCACTAAAATCATGTATAATGCTTACCCTCAACCTGCCTCTTTGGAGCAGTTCTTCAGAACTATCTGAGATTTTGTCTCCTGGGCTGTAGTCCTCATTTTGCCTCCATAAATCTTAACTCACACATTGTGCTACATTTTTTTCAATCAACAGTATTTTATACATTTTTGTGAAATGGATGATATTTTTTTATCCTTCAAATTTCTCCAAAAATATCTAAATCAAATAAATTCTCCCCTCAGAATAACAAAAAAAGAGTCCCTTTACTAATATAATAAAACTTATGAAATCATGAGGAAGAATTATAAAACAATAATCACTAACATAAGAATCCACAAGGACAGAGGAGCCTGGTGGCTGCAGACCATATGGTCGCAAAGAGTTGGACATGACTGAGCAACTAAGCTCAGCACAGAACAGAATAAGAATGCTAAAACATATTTATAAATGCCAAGTGTTTTATAATAATTGTCATGAACCTTCACAATAACTTTGAAAAGTAAGCATTAATATCCTGATTTTATAGATAAGAAATTGGTCTCAGAAATCAAACAAAATGCAAAAAAAGTTGAACCATTAAGAATTTTTTTTTATGATATGGTCTTATAGAAGATGATCTTTTCTATCACAAATCACATCTATTTAAAAAAAAAGTTGGGTTTGCTATATATAATTTTATAACACTTTTTACTTTCTATAAACTAAAAACTTTAAGAAACTTTGGAAATTTCAAGTGCTACAATAGAAATTTTGTGGTAAACTGTCAGAGAGTTGCAGATACTAGTGTTTCACTAAGCTTTAGGCAAATAAAGCAAAAATGAGACATATTACCTATTTTTAAAAGATGCAAAGAGAATTGAGATAACCTAATAATAAATTTTCACTGTTAAGCACTAGACCATGAATCTCTTAATGAACCATAATTATTTGCACAATGCTCTTTAGTGTCTTGGCCAATCAAGTCTATAGTTGTCCAAAAGAGTTGAAAATCCTTCAAGGAAGATATTACTTTAGAAATTTTAATGACTATGACTTCTGCTTTTGAGAATTATCCAAAATTGTCATTTTTTTCTTTGTATACCTTCATCAAATCTCATTCAAATCTGTTCTCTCAGTCTTAATTGCCTACAAAATTTACTGTTTAAGAAGGACAAGGAAGATATTTCAGTTAAAATTTATCTTTACCTGAAATAACATATGCTTATTCAGAGGTATAAAAGGACCAGCAAGCTTAAGCACTGAGTTGGGGCAGGACAGGCAGTTTTTTTTTTTTTTTTCATGTATTCAATAAACACTCATTAATCTACTTTATATCCAAATCACTTCAAGACTCTGGTGAAATAATAGTGAAAAAGAGGAAAGGGCAACATTTCTTCTCACAGTGAACATATAAGACAAATGAAAAGAATTTAGTTCAGTTCAGTTGCTCAGTCATTCCCAGAATGAAGGTTTTTTCCCAATGGGCCTATTCTTTGCATCAGGAGGCCAAAGTATTGGAGTTTCAGCTTCAGCATTCAGGACTGATTTCTTTTATATTGACTGGCTTGAGCTCCTTGCAATCCAAGGGATTCTCAAGAGTCTTTTCCAGCACCACAGTTCAAAAGGATCGATTATTAGGTGCTCAGCTTTCCTTATAGTCTAACTCTCACATTTATACATGACTACTGGAAAAACCATAGCTTTGATTACATGGAACTTTGTGGTAAAGTAACATCTCTGCTTTAATATGCCGCCTAAGTTGGTCATAGCTTTTCTTCCAAGGAGCAAGTGTCTTAATGTGATAGCTACAGTCACCATCTGCAGTGATTTTGGAGCGCCCCAAAATAAAGTCTCTCACAGTTTCCATTGTTTCCCCATCTATTTGCCATGAAATGATGGGACCAAATGCCATGATCTTAGTTTTCTGAATGTTGAGTTTTAAGCCAACTTTTTCACTCTCTTCATTCACTTTCATCTAGAGGCTCTTTAGTTCTTCCTCACTTTCTGCCATAAGGGTGATGTCATCTGTATATCTGAGGTTATTGATATTTCTCCCAGCAATCTTGATTACAGATTGTGCTTCATCCAGCCTGGCATTTTGCATAATGTACTCAGTATATTAGTTAAATAAGAAGGGTGATATTGTACAAGTTTGATGTACTCTTTTCTCAATTTGGAACCAGTCTGTTGTTTCATGTCCAGTTGTAACTGCTGCTTCTTGACCTGCATATGGATTTCTCAGGAGGAAGGTAATGTGGTCTGGTATTCCCATCTCTTTAAGAATTTTCCTTAGCTTGTGGAAAATTAATCCACACAGTCAAAGATTTTGGCATAAGTAGATGTAGATGCTTTTTTCTGGAACTCTCTTGGTTTTTCAATGATGCAACAGATGTCAACAATTTGATCTCTGATTCCTCTGCCTTTTCTAAATCCAGCTTGAACATCTGAAAGTTCATGGTTCATGTCATGTACTCTTGAAGTCCAGCTTGGAGCATTTTGAGCATGACTTTGTTAACATGTGAGATGAGTGCAATTGTGCAGCAGTTTGAACATTCTTTGACATCGCCTTTCTTTGGGATTGGAATGAAAACTGATCTTTTCTAGTCCTGTGGCCATTGCTGAGTTTTCTAGCTTTGCTGGCATACTGAGTGCAGCACTTCTATAGCATCATCATTTATGATTTGAAATAGCTTAACTGGAATTCCATCACTTCCACCAGCTTTGTTCACAGTGATGCTTCCTAAGGCTCACTTGACTTTACATTCCAGGATGTCTGGCTCTAGGTTAGTGATCATATCATCGTGGTTGTCTGGGTCATGCAGATTTTTGTATAGCTGTTTTGTATATTCTTACCACCTCTTTTTAATACCTCCTGCTCCTGTTAGGTTCATATGATTTCTGTCTTTTACTGTGCCCATCTTTGCATGAATTGCTCCCTTAATTTTCTTAAAGAGATCTGTAGTTTCCCATTCTATTGTTTTTATTTCTTTCTTTACATTGCTCACTGAGGAAGGCTTTCTTATCTCTCTTTGCTTTTCTTTGGAACTCTGCCTTCAAATGGGTATATCTTTTCTTTTCTCCTTTCCCTTTAACTTCCCTTCTTTTCTCAACTATTTGTAAGGCCTTGTCAGACAATCATTTTGCCTTTTTGCATTTCTTTTTCTTGGGGATGGTCTTGATCAGTGCCTCTGTACAATGTCACAAATCTCCCTTCATAGTTTTTAGGCCCTCTATCAGATCTAATCCCTTGAATCTATTTGTCACTTCAATTGTTTACTTGTAAGGCATTTGATTTAGGTCACACCTGAATGGTCTTTTGATTTTCATTACTTCCTTCAATTTAAGTCTGAATTTGGCAATAAGGAGTTCATGATTTGAGCCACAGTCAGCTCCTGGAGTTGTTTTTGCTGACTTCTGTGGGCAAGAATCCATTAGAAGAAGTAGAATACTCATCATAATCAACAAAAGAGCCCAAAATACCATACTTGTGTGCAATCTCAAAAATGACAGTGTGATCTCTGTTCATTCCCAAGTCATTCAATGTCACAGTAATCCAAGTCCATACTCTAACCAGTAATGTTGAAGAAGCTGAGACTGAACAGTTCTATGAAGCCCTATAACACCTTCTAGGCCTAACACCCCCCACAAAAGATGTCCTTTTCATTATGGGGACTGGAATACAAAAGTAGGAAGTCAAGAGATACCTGGAGTAACAAACAAATTTGGCCTTGGAGTACAAAATGAATCAGGACAAAGCTAACAGAGTTTTGCCAAGAGAACACACTGGTCATAGCAAACACCCTCTTTTAACAACACAATAGAAGACTCTACACATGGACATCACCAGATGGTCAATACCAAAATCAGATTGATTATATTCTTTGCTCCTAAAGATGGAGGAGCTCTATACAAGCAGCAAAAACAAGACTGGAAGCTGACTGCTCAGACCATTAACTCCTTTGCAAATCAGTCAGACAGAGAAAAAGAAATACTCTATGATCTCACCTGCATGTGGAAAGTTAAAAAAGCTCATAATCACAGAGATCAGTCTGGTGGTTACAGGAGTTGGAAGATGGGACGCATAGATTAGGCAAATGGAAGAAATGAGTCATAAAATGTAAATGTGAAACCTAGCTTGGAGCTTGTGTGTGAGATGAGTGCCATTTGCAGTAGTTTAACATTATTTAGCATAACCTTTCTTTGAGATTTGAGAGAAAACTAACCTTTCCAGTTCTGTGGCCACTGCTTTGTTTCCCAAATTTGAAGTCATACCTCAGAATTTCTGGGGAATTTGTTCCAGGACACTCATAACCCTAATAACAATTCCTTATAAAAAATAAAACNTTTCTTTGAGATTTGAAAGAAAACTAACCTTTCCAGTTCTGTGGCCACTGCTTTGTTTCCCAAATTTGAAGTCATACCTCAGAATTCCTGGGGAATTTGTTCCAGGACACTCATAACCCTAATAACAATTCCTTATAAAAAAATAAAACTCTACAGATCTTGGGTGAATTTGGTGAATTTTGGAAACATATTTTTTTGATACTGTTTCACTGCTGTTTTTTACCTACTGATCCTTAAATTGCCCTATGGAGGTACTGTTGTCTCTGATGTGAAACTATCTCCCATCTCAAAGTTCTCATAGCCCTCTTTGAGGTACTATTTTCCATCTTTTAAATCAATAATTCTTTTATATACACTATTTTCCTGGATTTACTCTAGCTCTGTTTCAATGTTATAAGCCTAACAAAAATTTAAATGACTATAAATGGTTTAATGTTCCATTACTTCTAGGTATTTGCATTTTTACAGAGGCACTTTAGGAATAGCACTCAAAGGAATGATTCTCTAATATCAGCATGGTAGTTTAGGCAATATGCATACATTTGGGCAGTGAGATTACCTGTCATCCCTCAGTCATATCAGCAGACAGGTTCTTATTCAACTCTTGCCTGTGGCTAATTCCATAGGGCTTTTAAGTCCCATTCAAAAACTCACTCAATCACACATTGAATCTTATTCTGTCCTTTGCTTCTACAGCTCTCTACTGGGGTGAGTAAGTCTCCTATTTTTTCCATAGGTCAGTATCTCTGGAGAAAAAAAAAAATGCATGAGCTTAGCTATGATGAGCATCAAAATATCTAGCATTTCTATTTGGAATCTAAAAGGAAAATATATTTAAAGTGGAAAAACGTTGACATTCATTTTGTCAGAGTAGATTTAGTTTAGCCTGAGTAGCCAGGGTAGTGAAAGTATAAGTCAGATCAGGCAGTGACATACATTAAATGGTAACCTCATCAGATTAGCTGTATTTCAACAAAGGATGCACCTTCCATGAGACCCAGAAGCCAGGAGGCTGATGTCCTGTACCCCATAGACAAAGGATAAGACATAGAAAAGCTTTGCTTGGAAGAATTAATGATGCTTTAAGAACATTCTTAACAAAGTAGAAGACTCTGTCAATACATTAAAAAAAACTAAGATCATGGCATCTGGCCCATCATTTCATGAAAATATATAAGGAACAAATGGAAACAGTGGTAGATTTTATGTTCTTGGTCTCCAAATCACTATGAATGGTGACTGCAGCCATGAAATTAAAACATTCTTTCTCCTTAGTTAGAAGAAAACCTATGACATACCTAGACAACATATTAAAAAACAGAGACATCATTTTGCTAACAAAAGTGTATATTGTCAAAGCTATGATTTTTCCAGTAGTCATATACAGATGTGAGAGTTGAACCATAAAAAAGACTGAGTCAAAGAATTGAGGCTTTTGAATTGTGGTGCTGGAGAAGACTCTTGAGAGTCTCTTGAACAGCAAAAAGATCAAACCACTCAATCCTAAAGTAAATCAACCCTGAACTGGAAGGACTGATTGTGAAGCTTCAATACTTTGATCACTTGTTGCAAAGAGTTGACTCTTTGGAAAAGACCCTGATGCTGGGAAAGTTTGAGGGCAAGAGAAGAAGGGGGTGACAGACTATGATGGTTGGATGGCATCACCCACTAAATAGACATGAATTTAAACCAACTCCAGGAGATAGTGAAGGACAGAGAGGGTCACAAAGAGTCAGACACAACTTAGTGACTGAACAACTGTCAAAAGTGTTCATAGGAATATCTGAGACCAAATGGTTTATAAATCTTAGAAAATATGTAGAAGGAATTTCAGGGAGGGGTTTAAATTGAGTTATCTCCTGAATATTCAAAAGTGGTGGAGTGGTGGGTGGCTGGCAAGTAAGTCTCATTAAATTCACAGGAACTGAGATCCATAAGCTATGAGAAACATGAGCAACCACTGGATGTCTTTGGTGGTAAATAGGATGGAAGGTGAGTTCACTATCAAGAGAGAGATTTAAACTTGATTGTAGAGATAATGGTCAGAAGCAGAAGATCACTGATTATATGGTTGTGAAATATACTCACATTTTCTTGTGTCCTTGTCTTGTTCAGTGCAGGGTGAGTGTGAAGAAGAGGTGGCAACAAAGAGAAAATCAAGTCAACTTCTAAACTAGTGGTGCTTATATATGAAAAATGAAGACAAATGCCAGCTTTGCTCTGCAGTACAAGGTATTTTATTGGGAGAAGATCACCTCTCATCAATAATCCACAGAAAATTCTGCTGGACTGAAAAAGAAAACATCACAACAATTTTTAGTGGGAAATAAGATGAATTGGACAAAGACCAGTTCTTTAGTAGAGAAATTTCCAACTGTAGGAAGAAAACTTTGTCAGTGATATTTTCTAGGGCTCATGACTTCATCATCAGAGAAATAGCTCTACATTAAGAAAATATTTGTTGTCCTCTGTGTCCAGCCCCTTCAAAATAGAAGAACAAAGAAGAAGAAGTCTCCTGGGCAAAAGGGTAGATTGGAAAGCAAATGAAGCCACCAAGTTGCTATCACATTCCTATTTCAGAGGCATTTGTATTCTTGCTATGATGATTTGGTTTGAAATGACTTTTCTGTGCAGTAGAATCAAGCAAACTGAGCGTGCGGAAACTGAAAAACAGAAATATGTTGAAAGACATCATAATTATCTTTGAATAGTTTTAAGGATATTTTATGGAAAAGATAGATTTATTCTGTTATTCCAGAGGGAAAAAAACATAACAGTGTAGACTTACAGATACATTAAACTGATAGATCTATCCCTTCTAGCATAAAAGTATAAATGAATGAATAACTATAAACATATTTTGAAATAGAAGTTGTTCAAGAAAAAAAAAATGTGAGTATCATTTATATATAATCCATTCTTCTTTGCTAGATGCCTTCGCCCAAACCATGACCAACAGATAAATGCCTAATTCAGTTTGAAGGAGAACAACATAAAACAGATTGGGTATTTTTTTAGAAATATTATAATCAAAACTTAAATTTCAAAATTAGCAAGACAGACTAAAATATATTTCTCTTCTTCCTGTTTTTCACTCTCTCCTTCTTCTCCTCCCCCTCCATTTTCTGTTTCTGATCTCCTTCTTTTTTCTTCTATAATACTAATGTCAGGATAGAAATACCATTCATTTATACGGCAAGAGGAGAGTTATAGTGTGGCTTCACTGTTCATAATTTCATAATTAAAATGCATATGGAATAACTTCATATTAGATAGATGATTGTTTTAATGGAATAAATCAATTATTTTATGAGATATTAAAATAGATCTCAAATATATGTGCAATCAAACTCAGTATTCTACAATCTGTTATTGTATATAATTCCACATTCTAGAAACATTTAATTAGTTTCTAATACGTGATTAAACTTAGACATAGAAAAACCACAGAGGGAAAGTTAAAATCAATACATATTCATTTATTTAGCTGCATATTGCACCAATTTTGGTGACCATTTTGCTTTTGCTTCCTGTCCAGAATATTATGTTAGCAAAATAGCAATTTCAAGAAAGGAAGAAATTTAACACTTGTCTTAAATAACATGGATTTGAATTTTTTTTTCTCTTCTCTCAGTAGCTTTGCAACTTAATCAATTGCCAGTCTGTAAACATACTTCAACTGAACAATCTACTGTATATATGATGCAAAATAAACATTAAAAACTGTCTCATAGAAAATAATTGTTTTAGCAATTCAAATAAGAAAGAATATTCAAGAAATCTAACGTATTCTTATGCTGTCTCAAAAGATTGAAATCTTTAAAGATTGCATTCAAAAACAAAGTTTACGAAAGCTTAAGGAAAATACTGATCATGTATTAGGGATCAAGAAGTCTTGGGCACAAGGGCATTTTTTTAGATTTCATTAATATTCAGGGAAAAACATAGAGCCAATTTTTTGACTTAACTAAGAAGCTTAGCTGACAGAGTTGGTCAATTAGTCTGACATGGAGTCCTGTGAAACATTATATTTACTCATGGTTAACAGTAAAAGTAGAGATGCTTCCATAAATTGTAAACATGAGTCCCTATTTTGTCCCAGAAGACAAAATTTCCAAAGAACTAGTTACAATTCTTTATGATATTTGCCTCATCATGAAGCATTGCTAAAATATAAAAGAAATTTTCTCTTTTGAATATCTGAATTCTGTGTTAGACAAATTAAACTCCAAAGAACATGTTTACTTTTAGGTACAGCATCATCTTTGAGACAGTATAGACTGATGTAGTGGCGAAGGCAATGGCAACCCACTCCAGCACTCTTGCCTGGAAAATCCCATGGATGGAGAAGCCTAGTAGGCTGCAGTCCATAGGGTCGCGAAGAGTCGGACACGACTGAGCAACTTCACTTTCACCTTTCACTTTCACACATTGGAAAGGGAAATGGCAACCCACTCCAGTGTTCTTGCCTGGAGAGTCCCAGGGACTGCGGAGCCTGGTCAGCTGCCGTCTATGGGGTCGCACAGAGTCGGACACAACTGAAACGACTTAGCACCAGCTGCAGACTGATGTAAGAGCAACAACAATAAGAAAAATATTCCCCTGCATTCTTGCAATACTGTTAGTAGGCATACTGCTTTACAGCAAAAACAGGATGTTCCTGTTACTTCTAGAAATCCCTTTCGAAGCTGTGACAGTGCATGTGAGTTTCAGCACATAGCAATCTCCAAGCATCCCTTACTAAAAGGACTACACTGCTTCCTAATAAACTTTATCTTGAAGGGTTGGTGTTAATGATGTGCTTCCTATATTCTTAACTTCAGCCCTACTACTTTAAAATGTAGTCCTCAGTGGAATCATGTCAGAAAATGGAAAACACACAATCAACTATCCATGACCCTCAGGATTTGAAAATGTCACAATTGCTGAGTTGCTGGTTTTAACTGCCCTTCAATTGCTCACTGTCTCTCCCACATCACCCTCTTCCTCCTAAATGTGTGGGTACTTGGTGTTACTTAGCTTCTGATTTTTTTTCCCTCTCCTCAATTTCTAAGCCTAATGAGGCTGAGCTGAGTTAATAATGGATGTAATAAGTAATGACTCATTGTTTGGGGGCCCACGCATCCGTGTGTGCTGTGGAACAGGAGCCAGGACTCTGAAGCTATTTGTTCTGCTATGTCACTTGCCACCAAGCAATGCCACTCATCAATAAAAGGCAAGATGACGGATGAGTTCATTTAATGGAATTCCTCTGAGTGAGCTACAGTCCAACTCTTCAATAGGTCTGCTATCATGCTCTCTCTCTCCCTTTTCCCCTCTTGTGGCTCTTTTTTCCTTCCTCCTAAATTCAGGACAGTTGGAAATCATGCTTGGCCGAGAGGGTCGCCATTGGTGCCAGCAGCTCCTTCTGCTCTTAACAACTGCTACCCTAAATAAAATCAGCAGCTCTGCGCCTGGAGATTAAATCTGTGCCACCAGAAAGCAGTGGTACCCTATAGGGTTTGGCCACATGCACTCCCTGCCTGAGCTCGTTTCTTTATTTCCATAGATGATGGTTGTGTTGAAGCAGAGGGTGCATCTCCTGTGGAGTGAAGGGATAAGTATTCCATTGTGGTTCTTTTCAGGACAGACTCCAAAAACTAAGCTGCTCCCTGGGAAAATCTATATTTTCCCTCTTTATTATAGCCACCCTTAGTTTGTATAGTCCCACTAGGTAAGCACGCTGCTTCATTTCATGACCTAGACTTCACCCACAGTAAAATCAACATTGATAGCATCTTACCAATGACAGGCCAACTTTTTTGTGTGTGTCTGCAAGAATGGAAGTGACATTTAAGAAAGTGGATATACCGTTAACTACAAAATGTGAAAATAAATCAGATATCAAAAAAAAAAATGTGTTGACATCAACACACTGTTTTAAAATGTCAAATATTTTTTATGAAGCATAAAAAGCCCAAATATAAGGAATCAAATATAACCACCAGGTAAAATTAAGGGAAGAAAAAGTTGAAAAAGAAAAGGAGAGTGGTTAACAGAACTGAAGCTCAGCTGGGTTGGTAGACTATAGTCTCAAGATTTTCCATTATGCAGAAGTGACAAGAGGAGTGAAGTGACAAGATAGAAAATAGAATTACAAGATGTTATAGATGGCAAGGTTTGCATAAATTTGTTTTTTAAGGTCATGGCTAGATATTGGGATAAACACATTTTAAATTTATCTTATTTCTAGAATTGAAATGAAGTTATATTTATAATTTGAACATCACTGACAAATAACTAACAAAGAGTCATTTAAGTCTAAAAGCTCTCTTGACAAATATACATTAATGGATCTAATAGATGTTATATGTACACACACATACGTGTTCAGTTACTTCAGTTATGTCTGGCTCTGCAACATGGACTGTAGCCCACTAGGGACCTTTGTCCATGGGATTCTCCAGGCAAGAATACTGGAGTGAGTTGCCTTGCCCTCCTCCAGGGGGTCTTCCCCACCCAGAAATTGAACCATATCTCCTGCCTCTCCTGCATTGCAGGCAGATTCTTTACCCACAGAGCCACCTGGGAAGCCTATATATACACATATGTATTCATATTTGAACCTGTCTCATGGATTTAAAGGCATGAGGCATTTCTATATCCCAGAAATTCAGAAATTCTCTGCATTGCTTTGACAGAGATCTTTTCATGAACATTTACTGGGAATGGTTTTAATATGTACTATCCATATCTAAACTTCTTGATTTCATGTGAAGCAAAAAACATTGATTCTCTTGATGCTGACATTGTATCTCATATTCAGGTCCCGGCAGAGTTGAATCTATTCAGAATTAAGGTTAGTGTTAAAACAGGAAAAGTGATGAGAAAGGAAGAAATATAGTGTAAGGAACTAAATGAGGAACAAAACTGTATTTTAAAAAGCAACACAGTAAGGACAGCCAAGAAATAGATTAACAGAGCATTACATTTTATTGTTGAGCACAAATGTTCCATTCCTTTCTCTGAGCTCCTAATCAGCATTTTTCATTATTTTTCTTCCACTATATCTGGCTTCTATGCATCAATGCCCATATCAACACCTCTAATAGCACTAAAAATTATCCTCTCATACCAGCATTCCCCAACACACGGAACCTTGCCAGGACTGACCTTTTCTCTAGTTAGACTACCACACCACTTCAGTCATGGGTTAAGATAAGAATTCTCCTTTTGAATGAAAATAATTTTAGAAATGATTGGCCTATTCATGTGCAGGAAAGACTGATTGCCTTCCTACACATGACAGAGTTGTGTTTCTGTTTTGTCATAAGCTTGGGCAGGCTGTCATCTAATCAAGCTCACATTCTTTAGAAAAGGATTGCTCTCAAGTATCATATCATATGGCCTCTCAGGATGCTCTGGTGTGATTACCACCACTTTTACCCTTCCATTTGGTTCACAGACTTCACAACTCCCAGGGTTCTGTGTTGAATACAATTTTATACTGGTTAAAGCATTAATGGTAATATTAATGGTAATATCACCATATTCCTGAGAGATAACATTCATGACTGTTCTTACTTGGATGTGGTAAATATGAACCCAGTGATTTTAATGTTCTCATATAGTTCTTGCCTTATGAACACTTTGCTTGTAGTTTCTGGAATCATGAGGACAAAGGGGAAAATTGCATCTTTACAATTCAGGCCAGAATTGTCCTTAAACACCTTTACATCACCACAGCACTGAACCTCTGCAGACTAGAAACTCATTAATATGTGCTGAATTGAAATGGATTTAGTAAAATCTGGTCTTTGTCCTCTAAGCTTATTTTCTCATCTTCTATTCCAATTATTCTGTAAATCTGTTTCCCCTTAGTTTTAGAAATTTGGCAGTTGGTACTTTAACTTAATCTGTTCTTAAATATTCTGACTCCAACATAAATTAAGACCATATGTGTATGTGGTAGGCTGAGATATGTAACTGTGAATTAAATTTGATTTTGCAAGTGTTTATTGATCACTTACTATGTGTTTAGTATCCTAAACATGCACAGCTGTCATGATCAAAATACTACCCCAAACAGAAGGCAATCACAAATTATTTCAGACCTTTACAGTTCAGGAAGTTTAAACACTGTTATTTAGACCTAGACTTAAGGAAATTTCTAGAATTTGAGCTATAAATGAAAATTGATTTCATTTGTGAAAATCTCAGTGTTGTAAAGAATCTAAGGAATATGTTCTATTTCAAGCCCCATCCCATACAATAATCTTGAATGACAACCTTCACTAAAGTAATTTTGCCTTCTTGAACACACCAAGATTAGGAATTTGACTAGCCTGCAGGAAACATAAGACTTGGCCAATATTTCCCCTTCCTAGTCTATGTTGGCTCTTCCATGCAGGTGTCCAATGGCACTCTGTTTCATACAACAAGCAATACAGGCCTCTCCTTCACTTTTACTCTCCTCAACAAGGAAACCACAAGTCAGACAATACTAAGGGCATGAGCAAAAACATGATTAAGAAGTGCAGTACAAGGAGAAACAACTGATGTTAACTACTTGACAGAGTAACTGGTACTCTTATTTCACCAATTCTGCAACACAGCTCAGATCATGGTGAAAACTTCCTTTTGTCAACTGTTTGAGATAACTGTGTATTATTAATATTGATAAGGAAACTCTTTGCATTTTACACATTTAAAATTTGCACAATAAGGGGTGGGAAGCTGAAGATGAGATACAGAAAAGGATGAAAAAGACCTCACCAGTGATTATGGGTTGGTCTAGGTTACAGATGTGTTCTATTTGATCTCTGATGAGGCACTGTTTTTGTTTGGGGGATTTAATTGCCAATGTATTAGAGAGCTATTTCAACTACTCTTGACATGCAAAAGACCCAGCCCCACTGGATTAGCATTTCCAGGGTATAGGTCAACTGCCATTGAAGCTGTATGCTCCTTGAGATGGAGCATAGACTCTATTCCACCACAGTTTCTTTTTCTTTTTTTCCTCATTTTTACTGCCTATNGAAAAAGACCTCACCAGTGATTATGGGTTGGTCTAGGTTACAGATGTGTTCTATTTGATCTCTGATGAGGCACTGTTTTTGATTTGGGGGATTTAATTGCCAATGTATTAGAGAGCTATTTCAACTACTCTTGACATGCAAAAGATCCAGCCCCACTGGATTAGCATTTCCAGGGTATAGGTCAACTGCCATTGAAGCTGTATGCTCCTTGAGAGGGAGCATAGACTCTATTCCACCACAGTTTCTTTTTCTTTTTTTCCTCATTTTTACTGCCTACCCTCTATACACACTTGGGTTCTGTACTGGCCACATGAGATACCCGCAGGTGGTAAATCAACACCAGTAAAAAAAAAAAAAAAAAAAAAAAAAACAATGCCGGTTGAAACCGGAAGAAGAATGTAGAATGCATGCAAACATACACTCTCCTAGTGAGTCCAAAGTAAACCAGTGTTTCCTGGATGCCTTTTGATTCCTGAATATTTGTGACTCAGTTCAGTTCAGTTCAGTAACTCAGTCATGTCTGACTCTTTGTGACCCCATGAATTGCAGCATGCCAGGCCTCCCTGTTCATCACCATCTCTCAGAGTTCACTCAGACTCAACGTCCATCGAGTCCGTGATGCCATCCAACCATCTCATCCTTTGTCGTCCCCTTCTCCTCCTGCCCCCAATCCAACCCAGCATCAGAGTCTTTTCCAATGAGTCAACTCTTCGCATGGTATTTGTGACTAGCCAACAGTAAATCCCTGCCACAGCAGGTTCTAATGCTGGTTTGCACCAGAATTAATCATTTCCATTGTCATTTTCTGTTCACTTGTACATTAAATCTACATATATCCACAACAAAGAAATTGAAAGCACAGTACTGCTTCAAGTACTATGCTAACCTCTGGATGCACCCTGTTGAATATTATAGAGCTAATCACTACTTATCAGCCACACTAGCTCAGCCCCACCTTGCCTGTTCGGTCTGGTGGAAGCAGTGGTGTCTGGCACATACAGTGATACTGGCTAGTACAAGTGGAAACTGCACTCAGGAATGGCAGTGGAGAGTAAAAGACCCTTTTTAGGAGGACAGGTAGAGCCACTAAAATATGGGTAATTATTCTGCAGGCAGTTTGAACCCAGAAAACATATGCAACACAACAAAGCAAACCATGTTACGGAGGAATAGTTTTACTTTATCTTTATCATAGCAAATTCTATCTGAACCTGTTCCTTCTAATGTTTTAAAAGCCCTGTTGTTAGTTTATTGTGCATATTTACAATCCTGAGTCAGTTTAGGCTTTAGGATTTTTAAAAGGAATTATACATATTTTTACCACACTTTTGCATTCACCTCTGCAACAATATCTTTTAATAGATCATTTTAATTTTCTGATAATCAGAATTCTGTGAAAATCTGAGTATAACTGGGTACAATAATTTTGAAAGAAAATTTGAATGTATATACTGTCATAACAACTGATTTAATTTTAAACAAGTCAGTTATTCCTATAGTTTTATTCTACCTTGCAGAAATTAACTTGTTTATTCTTCATTAATCATATTTTCACTCATATAGATATGATATGCATATACATATGGTATGCATAGAGATATGATGTGCATATTTATATGGAACTTCCCTGGTAGCTCACTAGTACAGAATCCACCTGAGATCCTGCTACAATTCCTGGGTTGGGAAGATACACTNATAGATATGATATGCATATACATATGGTATGCATAGAGATATGATGTGCATATTTATATGGAACTTCCCTGGTAGCTCACTAGTACAGAATCCACCTGAGATCCTGCTACAATTCCTGGGTTGGGAAGATCCACTGGAAAAGGGATAACCTACCCAATCCAGCATTCTTGGGCTTCCCTGGTGGATCAGTTGGTAAAAAATTCACCTGTAATATGGGAGGCCTCAGTTTGATCACTGAGTTGGGAAGATCCACTGGAAGAGTGCATGGCAACCCACTTCAGTATTCTTGCCTGGAGAATTACCAAGGACAGAGGAACCTTGTGAGCTGCAGTCCACGGGGTTTCAAAGAGTTGGACATGACAGGAACTAAGTACAATATGTATGTGTATATGTATATACACACACACACAAATACATGCCACATATATGGCTTTGCAGGTGGCACTAGTGGTAAAGAATCTGGTTGCCCAGTGAAAGTAGATATAAGAGAACCAGGTTGGATCCCTGGGTCAAGAAGATACCCTGAAGGAGGGCATGACAACCCACTCTAGTATTCCTGCATGGAGAATCTCATGGACAGAGGAGCCTAATGGGCTGCATTTAATAGGGTCTCATAGAGTTGTACATTACTGAAGTGACTTCAGTTCAGTCGCTCAGTTGTGTTCAAATCTTTGCAACCCCATGTCCATTACCAACTCTCCTGGTACATATTCAAACTAATGTCCATCTTGTCAGTGATGCCATCCAAGCATATTATCCTGTTGTCCATTTCTCCTCCTGCCTTCAATCTTTCCCAGAATCAGGGTCTTTTTCAATGAGTCAGTTCTTCTCATCAGGTGGCCAAATTTTTGGAGTTTCAGCTTCAGCATCGGCCTTTCAAATGAATATTCAGGACTGATTTCCTTCAAGATTGACTGGTTGGATTTCCTTGCAGTCCAAGGGATTTTCAAGAGCCTTCTCTGACACCACAGTTCAAAAGCATCAGTTTTTCAGCACTCAGTTTTCTTTACAGTTCAACTCTCACATCTCTAAATGATTACTGGAAAAACTATAGCTTTGAAGAGACAGATCTTTGTTTGCAAAGTAATGTCTCTGCTTTTTAATATGCTCTCTAGGTTTGTCATAGCTTTTCTTCCAAGGAGCAAGTGTCTTTCAATTTCATGGCTGTAGTCATCATCTGCAGTGATTTTGGAGCCCAAAACAATAAAGTCTCTCACTGTTTCCCCATCTATTTTCCATGAACTGATGGGATGAGATGACATGATCGTATTTTTCTGAATGTTGAGTTTTAAGCCAACTTTTTCACTCTCCCCTTTCACTTTTATCAAGAGGCTCTTTAGTTATTCTTTGCTGTCTTCCATAAATGTGGTGTCATCTGCATATCTGAGGTTACTGATGTTTCTCCTGGCAATCTTTATTCCAGCTTGTGCTTCACCCAATCCAGCATTTCTCATGATCTAGTGGGTATTGACAATTTGATCCCTGGTTCCTCTGCATTTTCTTGATCCAGTTTGAACATCTGGAAGTTCATGGTTCACATACTTTTGAAGCCTGGCTTGGAGAAACTTGAGCATTACTTTGCTAGCCTGTGAGATGAGTGCAATTGTGTGGTAGTTTGAACATTCTTTGACATTGCCTTTCTTTGGGATTGGAATGAAAACTGACTTTTTTCAATCCTGCAGCCACTGCTGAGTTTTTCAGCTTTACTGCCGTATTTACTGCAGCACTTTCACAGCATCACCTTTTAGGATTTGGAAATAGCTCAGTTGGAATTCTGTATCCTCTACTAGCTTTAAATATAAGGCTCACTTTGTAAGGCCCACTTGCCTTCACAGTCCAGGATGTCTGGCTCTAGGTGAGTGATCACAAGATGGTTATCTGGGTCGGGAAGATATTTTTTGTATAGCTCTTATGTATATTCTTGCCACCTCTTCTTGATATCTTTTGCTTCTGTTCAGGTCAGTTCAGTTTCTCAGTCATGTCTGACTCTTTGTGACCCCATGAATCACAGCATATCAGGCCTCCCTGTCTATCACCAACACCCAGAGTTCACTCAGATTCACATCCATCGAGTCAGTGATGCCATCCAGCCATCTCATCCTCTGTCGTCCCCTTCTCTTCCTGGCTCCAATCCCTCCCAGCATCAGAGTCTTTTCCAATGAGTCAACTCTTTGCATGAGGTGGCCAAAGTACTGGAGTTTCAGCTTTAGCATCATTCCTTCCAAAGAAATCCCAGAGCTGATCTCCTTCAGAATGGACTGGTTGGATCTCCCTGCAGTCCAAGGGACTCTCAAGAGTCTTCTCCAACACCACAGTTCAAAAGCATCAATTTTTCAGCGCTCAGCCTTCTTCACAATCCAACTCTCACATCCATACATGACCACAGGAAAAACCATAGCCTTGACTAGACGGACCTTAGTTGGTAAGGTAATGTCTCTGCTTTTGAATATGCTATCTAGATTGGTCATAACTTTTCTTCCAAGGAGTAAGCGTCTTTTAATTTCATGGCTGCAATCACCTCTGCAGTGATTTTTGAGCCCCCCAAAACTAAAGTTTGACATTGTTTCCACTATTTCTCCATCTAGGTCCATACAATTTCTGTACTTTATTTTGCTCATCTTTGCATGAAATGTTTCCTTGGTATCTCTAATGTTCTTGAAGAGATCTCTCGTCTCTCCCAGTCTTTTGATTTCTTCTGTTTCTTTGAATTGATCACTGAGGAAGGCTTTCTTATCTCTTCTTGCTATTCTTTGGAACTCCTCATTCAAATGAATATATATTTCTTTTTGTCCTTTGCCTTTCCTTCTCTTCTTTTCTTAGCTACCTGTAAGGCCTCCTCAAAGCCATTTTGCCTTTTTGCATTTCTTTTTCTTAGGGATGACCATGATCACTGCCTCCTGTATAATGTCATGAAACTTCATCCATAGTTCATCAGGCACTCTATTGTCTAGTTACTTGAATCTATTTATCATTTCTACTCTATAATGTAAGGGATTTGATTTAGGTCATACCTGAATGGTCTGACACTGTTTACACTCTTTTCCCATCTATTTCCCATTAAGTGATGGGACCAGATGCCATGATCTTAGTTTTCTGAATGTTGAGCTTGAAGCCAACTTTTTCACTCTCCTCTTTCACTTTTATAAAGAGGTATTTTAGCTCCTCTTCACTTTCTGCCATAAGGGTGGTGTCATCTGCATATCTGGGGTTATTGATATTTCTCCTAGCAATCTTGATTCCAGCTTGTGCTTTTTCCAGCCCAGCATTTCTCATGATGTACTCTGCATATAAGGTAAATAAGCAGGGTGACAATATACAGCCTTGATGTACTCCTTTTCCTATTTGGAACCAGTCTGTTGTTCTATGTCTAGTTCTAACTGTTGCTTCCTGACCTGCATATAGGTTTCTTAGGAAGCAGATCAGATGGCCAGGCATTCCCATCTCTTTCAGAATTTTCCACAGTTTATTGTGAACCACAGAGTCAAAGGCTTTGGCATAGTCAATAGCAGAAATAGAAGTTTTCCCGAAACTCTCTTGATTTTTCAGTGATCCTGCAGATGTTAGCAATTTGATCTCTGGGTCCCTCTGCATTTCCTAAAACCAGATTAAACATCTAGAAGTTAATGGTTCACATGTTGCTGAAGCCTGGCTTGGAGAATTTTGAGCATTACTTTACTAGTGTGTAAGAGCAATTGTGCAGTAGTTTGAGCATTCTTTGGCATTGCCTTTCTTTGGGATTGGAATAAAAAAAAGATCTTTTGAAGTCCTTTTGCCACTGGTGAGTTTTCCAAATTTGCTGGCATATTGAATGCAGCACTTTCACAGCATCATCTTTCAGGTCTGCAGATGGTGATTGCAGCCAGGAAATTAAAAGGTTACTCGTTCAAAGGAAAGTTATGACCAACCTAGATAGCATATTCAAAAGCAGAGACATTACTTTGCCAACAAAGGTCTGTCTAGTCAATGCTATGGTTTTTCCAGTAGTCATACAAGGATGTGAGTGTTGGGCTGTGAAGAAAGCTGAGCACTGAAGAATTGATGCTTTTGAACTGTGGTGTTGGAGAAGACTCTTGAGAGTCCCTTGGTCTGCAAGGAGATCCAACCAGTCTATTCTAAAGGAGATCAGCCTTGGGTGTTCTTTGGAAGGAATAATGCAAAAGCTGAAACTCCAATACTTTGGCCACCTCACATGAAGAGTTGACTCATTGGAAAAGATTCTGATGCTGGGAGGAGTTGGGGGCAGGAGGAGAAGGGGACGACAGAATATGAGATGGCTGGATGGCATCACCGACTCGATGGACATGAGTTTCGGTGAACTCCAGGGGTTGGTGATGGACAGGGAGGCCTGGCGTGCTGCGATTCATGGTGTCACAAAGAGTCGGACACAACTGAGCCACTGACCTGAACTGAATGGTCTAGTAGTTTTCCCCACTTTCTTCAACTTAAGTCTGAATTTGCCAATAATGAATTCATGATCTGAGCCATAGTCAGCTCCTGGTCTTGTTTTTGTTGACTGTATAGAGCTTCTCCATCTTTAGCTGCAAAGANCTACTATATTGCACTGAAATGTATTTTGTTGTTGTTCAATTGGAAGCCATATCCCACTCTCTGTGACCCATGGATTGCAGCATGCCAGGTTTCCCTGTCCCTCACCATCTCCCAATGTCGCCAAAGTTCATGTTCATTGAATTGGTGAAGCCATCCAACCATCTCATCCTCTATCACTCTCTTCTCCTTCTACCTTTAATCTTCCCCAGCTTCGGGATCTTATTTTCCAAAGAGTCAGCTAGCTGTTCACATCAAGTGGCCAAAGTATTGGAGCGTCAGCTTCAGCATCAATACTTTCAATGACTATTCAGGGTTGGTTTACTGTAAGATTGACTGGTTTGATCTCCTTTCTGCCCAAGGGACTCTCAAGAGTCTTCTCCAGCACCACAGTTCAAAGCATCAATTCTTCAGAGCTCTGCCTTCTTTACAGTCCAGCTCTCACATCTGTACTTGACTACTGGAAAGATCATAGCCTTGATATGTAAACCTTTGTTGGTAAAATTATGTCTTTGTTTTTTAACCCACTGTCTACCTTTCTTGCTAAGAAGCAATCGTCTTCTGATTTCATGGCTTCAGTGACCATCCACAGAGATTTTAGAGCTTAAAAAGAGGAAAACTGTCACTGCTTCCACCTTTTCCCCTTCCAAGTGCCATGAAGTGATGGGACCAGATGTCATTGTCTTAGATTTTGTCTTTTTGCGTGTGTTTTTTCTTTTTTTCCATATAGAGTTTTAAGCCAGATTTTTCACTCTCCTACTTTACCCTCCTTAAGAGGTTCTTTAGTTCCTCTTCTCTTTCTGACATTAGAGTGGTGTCATCTGCATATTTCAGGTTGTTGGTATCTCTCCTGACAATCTTGATTCCAGCTTGTAACTCATCCAACTTGTTTGTTGTGCCTATATATTAAATAAACTGGCTGAAAACAAACAGTTTTGTCATTCTCCTTTCTTAATCCTGAAGGAGTCAGTTGTTCCATACAGGGTTCTAACTGTTTCTTTTTGATGCACATACAGGTTTCTCACAAGACAGGTAAGGTGGTCTGGTATTCCCATCTTTTTAAGAGTTTTCTACAATTTGTTATTATCCACACAGTCAAAGGCTTTAGTGTAGTCAATGAAGCAGATGTTTCTCTGAAATTCCCTTGCTTTTTCTATGATCCAGTGGGTGTTGGCAATTTGATTTCTGGTTCCTATGCCTTTTCGATACCCACCTTGAACATTAGAAGTTCTAGAGTCACATAACGCTGAAGCCTCACTTGGAGGATTTTGAGCTTACCCTTACAAGCAGGGAGATGAGTGCATTTGTCCAGTGGTTTCAACATTCTTTAATACTGCCCTCCTTGGGAACTGGGATGAGGATTGACATTTTCTTGTGGTCACTGTTGGGTTTTCAAAATTTGCTGGCATATTGAGTGCAACACTTTAGTAGTGTCATCTTTTAGGGTCTGAAATAGCTCTGCTGGAATCCCATCAGCTCCAGAAGCTTTATTGGTAGGAGTGCTTCTTAAGGCCCACTTGACTTCACACTCCAGAATGTCTGCTCCTGAGTGAGAGACCACATCGTAATTATCTAGGTCATTAAGATCTTTTTTTTTTTTTTTTTAATACAGTACTTCTGTGTGTTGTTTCCCTCTCTTCTTGCTCTCTTCTGCTTCTGTTAGATCTTTACTATCTTTGTCTTTCATTGTGATATCTTTGGATAAAATATTCCTTTGATATTTTCAATTTTATTTTTTAAATTTATTTATTCTTAATTGAAGCACACTTGCTTTATATAATTTTATTGTATTCTGTCAAACATCAGAATGAATCAGCCATAGATATACATATGTCTCCTCCTTCTTGTCCCTCCCTCCAATCTTCCTCTTGAAGAGATCTCTAATCTTACCTGTCCTGTTGTTTTTTCTCTCTTTCTTTGCATTGTTCATTGAAGAAGACCTCTTTGCTATTCTCTGGAAACTTCATTTAATTGGGTGTACCTTTCCTTTCTGCTTTGCTTTTCACTTCTCTTCTGTCTTCAGCTATATGTAAAGCCTCCTTAGACAAGCTTTTTTTCTTCTTCCATTTCTTTTTCTTTGGGATGGTTTTGTTTGCTGCCTCCTGTACAATATTACAAACCTTTGTCCTTAGTTCTTCAGGTACTCTGTTTACTAGATATAACCCCTTGAATCTATCTTTCACCTCTACTGTGTATTCATAGGAGGCTTAATTTAATTCATATCTGACTTGCATATTGGTTTTCCCCACTTTCCTTAGTTTAAACCTGAATTTTATTATAAGGAGCTGATGATCTGAGCCACAATCAGCCCCAGGTTTTATTTTTGCTGACTGTATACGACTTCTCCATCTTTGGCTACAAAAAATGTAATTAATCTGATTTCAGTATTGACCATTTGGTGATGTCTATGTGCAAAATTATCTCCTGTGCAGTTGGAAGTGGGTGTTTGCTATGACCAGTGCATTCTCTTGACAGAATTCCATTAGACTTTGTTCTGCTTCATTTTGTACTCCAAGACCAAGCTTGCCTGTTATTCCAGATATCTCTTAACTTCCTGCTTTCACATTCCAATCCCCTATGATGAATAAGACATCGTTTTTGGTGTTAATTTTAGGAGGTCTTCTAGATCTTCATAGAACTGATCAATTCACCTTCTTCAGCATTGGTGGTTGAGACATAGACTTGGATTACTATGATGCTAAATGGTTTGCCTTGTAAAGAATCAAGATCATTCTGTCATTTTTAAGGTTGTATCCAAGTATTTCATTTCAGACTCTTCTGTTGATTCTGAGTGCTACTCCATTTCTTCTATGGGATTCTTGACCACATTAATAGATATAATGGTCATCTGAACTAAGTTCACTCATTTCCATCCATTTTAGTTCACTGATTCCTAAGATGTTGATTTTACTCTNGGATTACTGTGATGCTAAATGGTTTGCCTTGTAAAGAATCAAGATCATTCTGTCATTTTTAAGGTTGTATCCAAGTATTTCATTTCAGACTCTTCTGTTGATTCTGAGTGCTACTCCATTTCTTCTATGGGATTCTTGACCACATTAATAGATATAATGGTCATCTGAACTAAGTTCACTCATTTCCATCCATTTTAGTTCACTGATTCCTAAGATGTTGATTTTACTCTTGCCATATCCTGCTTGACCACATCCAATTTACCTTGATTCATGGACTTAATGTTGCAGGTTCCTGTGCAATGCTATTCTTTACAGCATCAGATTTTACTTTCATACTGTTCTGGAATGTTTTATAAATTCTGGACATATCCATAACTGATCATCATTTCCACTTTGACCCAGCTGCTTCATTCTTTCTGGAGCTTTAGTGGTGTCTGTCACTCTTCCCCAGTGGCATATTGGACACCTCTGACCTGAGGGGTTCATCTTTAGATGTCAGGTCTTTTTGCCTTTTTATCCAGTTCATGGAGTTCTCACAGCTAGTATACTAGAGTGGTTTTCCAGACCCTCCTCCAGTGGATCAGTTTTTGCCAGAACTCTGTGCCATCACCCACACATCTTCGGTGGCCTTATGTGGCACGATTCATAGCTTCATTGAGTTATGCAAGCCCCTTTGACATGACAAGGTAGGGTTCCATGAAGGGGACTGCAATGTATAATCTGGAATAAAAGGTCAGTTTTGAGAAATGTAAATCAAAAGCACAGTGAAATATCACTTCACATCTTTCAGAAGACCTATCAAAAACAGCCTACAAACAACAAATGTTAGGAAAGAGGCAGAGACAAGGAAACTCTAGTACACTGTTGGTAGGATTGAAAATTGGTGCAACCAATTATACAGTTATACAGTATAACAATTATACTGTTATTATACTGTTATGGTTAACAGTATGGAGGTCCTTCAAAAAACTAAATATAGAACAATCATCGGTCAGTTCAGCTGTTCAGTCATGTCCGACACTGTGCAACCCCATGAATCACAGCACACCAGGCCTCTCTGTCCATCACCAACTCCTGGAGTTCATTCAGACTCACGTATAGTCCAACAATTCCATACCTGGGTACCTAATTGAAGAAAAGGAAAACACTAATTTGAAAATATATGTTTATAGCATCATTATTTATAATAGTCAAGATATGGAAGCAACCTGTGTTCAACAACAGTTGAATAGATAAACAAGTTGTGATACAAGTATGCATAAACAATGGAATATTACTCAACCATAAAAAGAATGAAATTCTGCCATTTGAAACAACACAGATGAACCTAAAAGGTATTATGTTTGGTTTAATAAGTCAGAGAAAGACAAATACTGTGCTATCACATATATGTGGAATATATATATATATATAAAAGAATAAATAGAACATAAACAGACTCCCAGATATTCACAACAAATTGGTGGTTACCAATGAAACCAGCAGAAAGGGAGAGGACCATGATAGCTGTAGGGGGGTTAAGAGGTACAAACTACTGTGCACAAAATAAGTAACCTACAAGTATATATTATATAACTTGAAGAATATAGCCAATATTTTTTAATTTAAATGGAGAATAATCTATAAAAATGTTGAATAATTATGTCATACATGTGAAACTAATATATGATTTTTAAAATATACGATTATCAGAAATCAAACTTCAGTTTTCAAAACAGTTTCATTTTCTTATTTTTATATCAGCCAAATCCTGTGCATATGAAGTAGTTCATTCTTTTCTTTGACACTTGGACTCTGCAAATCAAGTAGTTTAAGTAAACAGAGGATTAAAATAAGGGCCTATTATTGATACTCTGCATGAGAGTAACAATAAACATAATTTTATTTCTCAAAGACATGACAATTTATATAAAAATGAATTTCAAAGGAATTGATTTGAAAGTAGTTATTTTAATTTATAAATGCTATGCATGATATTAAAGAATTAATGAGAAAGAATTTTCTTTATAGAATTTTCATGATGATTCTGTAATTTAAACAATTTTTTCACCTAAAATTTGTATTTAATTTTTTAGGAAAAAAATGAGAAACTGTTGGTCACAGTCTTCAGAAAAGATGTATATTTAACCATATTCCCTTTTATTAAAATGCAATGTCAAATTTAGTAAAGGAGTTACTTCTTGAAGTAGCATACCACCTCCAAAGTCAGAACAGGAAGAGCAGCCTAGCAGCATCCACAGAAACTGTCCCCACTTACAGATCTTATGCTGTTTAAGCTGATTGATTTCAAGTTTATTCCCCTACCACATTTGCACACATGCACATGACAAACATTCAGTCATGCTGTACCACAGACAGTGTAGCAAACTTGATGTTGGAACACAAACTCATGGGCTGATTCTGACTGGAACTAAAAGAGTTGTTGAAGTGACTTTGGTACAGTTTGATCTCCATTTTACAGATTATAAACCAAAACAAAGAGATATGGTTATTTTGTGTAATCAAATTTATTAAATATTTATTGAAGATTGACCCAAAAATAAAGAGTGAGAAAATACATTATATAATTAATGCAATTAAAGTTGAAAATCAACACCATCAAATCTTATGATTGAGAATGATCAGTTCAGTTCAGTCACTCAGTTGTGTTGGACTCTTTGTGACACCATGAACCACAGCACGCCAGGACCCCTGTCCATCACCAACTCCCAGAGTTCACCCAAACCCATCTCCATTGTGTTGGTGAAGCCATCCTACCATCTCATTCCCTGTCATCCCCTTTTCCTCCTGACCTCAATTTTTCCCAGCATCAGGGTCTTTTCAAATGAGTCAGCTCTTCTCATCAGGTGGCCAAAGTATTGCAGTTTCAGCTTCATCATCAGTCCTTCCAATGAACACCCAGGACTAATCTCCTTTAGGATGGACTGGCTGGATCTCCTTGCAGTCCAATGGACTCTCAAGAGTCTTCTCCAACACCACAGTTCAAAAGCATCAATTCTTCAGTGCTCAGCTTTTCTTTTTTTTCTTTCCAACTTAAATCTTTATTTTTTATTTAAATTTTATTATACTTTACAATACTGTATTGGTTTTGCCATAATTTGACATGAATCAGCCACATGCGTACATGTGCTCCCAATCCTGAAACCCCCTCCCACCTCCCACCCCATATCATCTCTATGGATCATCCCAGTGCACCAGCCCCAAGCATCCTGTATGGGAGAATGGCATTGAAACATGTATACTATCATGTAAGAAATGAAGTGTCAGCTTTTCTTATAGTCCAACTCTCACATCCATACATGACTACTGGAAAAAACCATAGCCTTGACTAGATGGACATTTGTTGTCAAAGTAATGTCTCTGCTCTTTAATATGCTATCTAGGT